>JAZGTJ010000250.1:155419-161721 GCA_036877575.1 Botia almorhae
GTCATTCAAGTGTTTTTTGTCATAGGTAGAACTTCGGAACTGACGTACGAGCCTGCGCGTTCGTGCGCGCGCTTTAAAACCTGCCCGTGGTGGATGGACTATGCAAATAGTGCATTTGAGTTAATGCTGTTAGTTAGGACCAGGTATTAAAGAGGCCGTTCGTTTTTGAATAGCCAATAGGATTTGAGCTACATATATATTATGAGCTATATATATTATATCTTACAGATGATATATATTTGTCAGTCTTTAGGAGAACACTAAGTATATCTGATACATTAAATATAAAGTAGTACTGGATTATTATGTATTGTAATATGGATATTATGCTTTGTTATTGTACTCAGGCACTTCATTGCACTTTTTATTTTGGGAAACATTTACATACAGAACAGAAGCACTTTGTTTGTGTCCTCTTTTGGCAGTTTCGCAAACCTCTGTGATAGCTCATCCTGCACATACACACAAAAGCAAGCAATACCGAACGTGGCACATTTACGACGCCCCCAGGTTTGCATAGAGCGTCTCATAAATTCTGACTCCAAACAGAGAAACGCGAGAACCAGACAGACCGTGCGGCTCTCAATCACTTCCCGCGTTTGTGCGCGTGTCTGCTCGAATGCATATGCATGTCTGTGTTCGAAAGTGAGTGAATGTTTACACACGGCCCTGCTGGTAAACTGTTGTTTTAATGGCGTTCCCCGCTCAGTGCAGACGCAGTCAAACCTTCCCTCCAGCGTCTGCTGTGTTATTACACTGCGGCGACCGCATCCTCATACATCCACGCGCACAGCCGAGAATTGAGCTTTAACCACATCAGGCCATTAAAACACACCTACAACTGACTAATAGTGGCCATTACAAGTGTCCTTTGGACGAGTAAAATAATAGCATCTATAAATCAGCGGTTACCGTGACATTCCGCGCCCGTGGCGAGCGGAAAAAAAAATACGGTAAGAAATAGAAGCGAATCATAATCATTGGTCTTTGTAAATACGAGGCAGTCCCAGTTTGTCCAACGTTTGATTACTTTACATGTACTTTACAACGCCTCCAGGCCTAATAATAATTAATCAGCCTGATTACAGACTGGCAAACACACTGTCTGCCATCCCATGTGTGGCGAAAACAACGCGCGTAAAGCTCTCCTCGCAGCTCCGACCATATGCGACGGGAGGATGCGAGATCGCTCCGATTTTTAAATGAAACTTCCTCGGCCGCAGAGAAGTCGATACTGCCAGTAGCTCGTCTCATTCCACGTCACGCCGATGCAATTTACAGAGTCAATTTAAATGTCAGAGGCACACAGCACGGCCAAAACCACTGCGGTAATGTCATTAGCATCGAGTGAGCTACAGCAGCGCATCTTCGCAGTGTTGTGGAGGTGAGGAACGTGACCTGCTGCAGGTGTCTTCCGAGGCTGCAGCCTTCTTTCAGCTGCCTGGATGCAAGGAAAGATGGAGGTCAGGATTCGGGAAGTTGTCTGGGAAAAGTTAGATTGGGTTGGATGGCCTCTGACATAACGGGCGAAATGGCAAAGTGAACATGGTTAGTGTAATTGCTTGTTGTGGAATGCCGGCAGCTGGAGATCGACCGCAATAGTGCCAAACTGTGATTTGTTGCCGTGATTACTAGAACGTGTGCACGTAGACACGTAAAACTGTCAGTCTAAAGTTTGGGCACATTTGCATAAATATATATTTATCTCATGAAACGTTTTGATCTAAAAGCTTTGTGGACAGATAAATTGTCCAGTACACATGGCAACTTCCTGAATTCTGTTTTTCTGTTCATTTTTGACAGTTTAAAGTATAAAACAGTATAAGAGTAACAGTGTTTTACACTGTAAAACAGTAATAATTATGCTTGGTGTGACTAGGTATTTTTTGGGAATTCTGGAATTTTCTGGAATATTTTTTGGGAAGTGTCTAAAAACAAGCTTTGAATCACCTCAATATACTTTCATTTTCTTCACCACTTGTCACAGACCTCTTTCCATCTCTTTCTCATCATCTACAGCGAGTTCTACATTAACCTCTCTATAGTGTTTCTGGAATGAGGGATGGGACCGGGGAAGTGCCACAGCTGCCCAGGTTCCTCTGGTATTCTGCCCTAAGTACTCAGCTACTACACCCAGAGATGGGGTCCTCATGTGGGGAAGAGACCTTTGATCTTCTGAGGTCTCTCCCTAGATAGACTGCTTACCGTGTCAGAACCCTTGAAGTTTTGGAGGGATGGCATTATGAAGCAAATATGGGATGTGTTCAAGCACTCTAGAACTTGTTAAAACTTGTTCAGTCCTTGTTTCCTCACAGTTCCTCCCCCATATTGTTCAAAGGACCAAGTCTCCAAGTAGGGGTCTGTGGCTTAGTGGTTAACGTTTTTTAGGCAGGTAACCAAAAGTTCCAGGTTCGAACCCTGAAGAAAACTAGCCTGTTGACTTTAAAACGCACTGAGATCAACAACAGATCAGCGTCAAACACAATAAGGGTGTTTTCAGACCTGTAGATCGTTTGCTTTGTTCCAAAACAAGGAATAAAACTGCTACAGTGTTGCAATGTCTTCCTGGTTCTGTGTGCTTTGACAAGACAACTTTTCCAAATGCACCAGAATGTATAAATACAGTAACAGGTCACATGTGCGTAAACAGTGCGTGTTCTCATTGGTCAGAGTGCAACTTTTTTTGTCACCAAAAGAGGTCCCCCAAAGAAGTGACAACAGCTTTGCAAGTAAATTGTGGCTTTCTGTGTTACAGGTGGTCCGTTGGATCAGATTTCTTTCTCATCACAGGCGATTTGCTTCAGAATTCATTTTCAGTCGGGTTCGGACCACCTCGTTCAGGTGGTCTCAGACCGGTTGTTTTGGTGCGGATCAGAGCATGAGTGTTGTGTTGCTATAGACCTAAATGAACCAAACTAAAGGAGAATACAAGAAAGGTTCCAAAACAAACGTTTTCAACGAGTTAAAATGGCACAATGCTTCTTTCTCCTGGTAGATCATCCATCACTTTATGTTCTCCGTCTACTTTCCTTCATCCTTAATGAACCTGTTTCTGTAAAGGGATTTTGGAAAGAGTTGTTCAGCCCTTAAATTGTTTGCCATTTCAGTATCCAAAACAGACTCATTTAAATGTAATGGGGGGAAAGAGGCTCTTCACCGTTTCTTACTCGATCCACTGAATGAAGCGATAATTAGTTCGGGTCTGATTAAAGCCTGATTAGAGCCAGAGGGTAGTGAGTGGCTTGTGTTGGGGGCTTTGAGGTCTTTGGGTGAGGCCTTTGGTAATTGATGCTGCTTTTGTAGTGTAATACTTTAATCTGCGTCAGCTTGTTTCTGGGTCTCATCTGGGTGTTTTAGCTCGTTAGCGCTCACAGATCTCACCATGCGCCGATTCTGCTTCTGAACTGGATCTCACAAGCTGTGCGCTGTTCATGTTTTGCACACGGAAGAACATGGCACAGCAAGGGGACCATTAGGTTATTGGTTTGAAGCCTTAGCTTGCTTTGTTGTATAAATATTTAAAGAGAAAAAACAGCAGGGAATGATATTAATGCAATGTCAAAACAACAGATACAGGTATGTCTCATATCCCGTTTTGCTCTGTTGGCTATGCTTAACCCAGACTATGAGGTAAAAGGCACTGACCCAGTTATAAAGTCAAATATGTTAACTTCAACCATGGTTAGCTTTGATAAATCTCAGCAAGCTGAGTGAGGTTGGTTTCTACATCATGTTTTCAAAGACTTTTATCCCAGGGTTGGATTAACACTGTATTCTACCTCAGGCAGTACTTCCCAAAAGCTTGCCTCAAGCATCCTGAGGAGAACTTAAAGTACTCAGGAGGTCTTTATCTCACATTTGACCAAGGCCTGTTTGGTCCACTTTCGCGTGTCCAAATGCACCTTTCTGTTCTCTCATTTATTATTGATTTGAATATCTGACATCCTGTTTCTTGTGAGAACCCAGCTAACAATTTTTGAACGTTAGAATGTTTCCATTAAGTAACAAAAGCATGCAAAATGTTATTTTGAAAATTCTAGAAATGTTCGGAACGTTTTTTCGATGTTGAATTAACATCATGCTTGGTTGTAGGAACTCAATTTTTAAAAAGTTACATTTTGATACATGATAAATAACATTACAAAAGTTCTAATAATATTATGTTTTTGATAACTTTGAGGGAACTTTAGGAGAACGATAGCCAGCGTTCTGAGAATGTTCCATGTTAGCTGCGATACATCATCTTTTTGTGGAGAGTTTACTTGCACCTCCGTTCTGTTGTTGTATAGACACAGTGCTCGATTATACAGAAGTAAACTCGAGCTGAAAGTTAGCCCAACTTTTTTGCAGTGGTAATTTATAGCTGGATATGAAGTTACAGCTTGGTTGGAGGTTATGATGTAGGATTGCATGTCAAGTCCTTCTAGGCCTTCCCAGATTGCCGGCGTGCTTTCTGTCTGAGGTTACCGTAGAGACTTCATCAGCTGTCATTGTCTTTGTTCACGGTTTGGTCTCGGGGAAGATAGTGACAAACATGCTGTTTGACGGCTCGGTTTTGTAACCTTTAAAAGCAGTCTAAGAATAAATGCCCTGATAAACACTTTGTGATGGCTCACTGCTTGTTTTACCTTGAAACCCAGACAGCCCTGCAGTGTAGAAAGGTCAGAGTCCTTCCGTGGGTGCTAATTACGCAGCTCATGGCCAAACGGAAGTGTGCGTCTCTCTGTTCATGTTAAGATCAGGGAATGGAATGCCGTGTGTTCAGTCCCCCATATTATCTTTGTTGTTCGCTAAACACAAATGAATAATGTTACCTAATTAGAGTTCAGCTGTATCGTATGTGTTTGAGATTTTTATTTGTAAAGTGATTTCATTTGCTTCCTTGCAGAAGAAAGTTTAAGTCCTATTTGATTTGATTTTTCATCAGATCCGTGTAGAGCAGGACCCACGGGCAGGCCCACACGGAATATGTGTGCGCAGAACTTGGCAGAAATTTAAAGAGTTCATTATAATCGAAACACAGAGTTGCAGGAACAAAGTTGCATGCATCCCGCACCTCTTGTGTGCCTGTTTGTTAAATATTTTGACTAATCTGATCATGCTACAAGCAATTAGAGTGCTGGCCTCTTGGTTCCATGAACGTTCCTAAAACGTTCAAAACAAATGTTATGGAAGTCTTCTTACAACCTAAAATTGTTAGCTGGGCTGATAGCAGTGAGTGAACTGGATATTATTAGCAAGCGAGGGGAAAATATAAACAAGACATGTTGCAAGCCAGACTTGAACCTGCATCATCCACATGAGCACCATACACTGGCTTACCATTTCTGAAGCATGTGCCCTGTAAACTGAACATGTGTGTGTATCACTGATGGCAGATCATCGTACATCTTTCTATGACAAACACACACTGCCGTTCTTGTGGTCAGTCCTCTACCACTGTATTGATTTTCATCAGCTGTTGGGCCCTGCGGTGTCAGGTAGGGAGCTGAAATGTTGTTATTTTTATGTGCAGATCGATTGGCTCTCATCATACGCAAACATCTGTTTATTTTGCTACTCTAATCTGTCTGTTTGACCTCATGCAAGCACCGTCATGACTGCGGAATATGGAACGAATTGTGTTTTGGTTTGTTTTTCTTCTCTTGTTTTCTTCGTTCGCTTATTACCGGTCCACGTATAGATGTGAAGATCAGCTTGATTTGTATTGAATCCGGACTGATGCCCATTAAAGCAGTAGAGGCTGTGTGGTGTTGTCTTACCCATGTGGCCTCTGCATTCGTTGAAGATGTGCTATTAAAACATTTATACTGTACATGTTTTGAAATGGAGTGAAACTGGCTGTGTGTTGTGTGCTGTGTACTAGGCGTGATGGCTTGTGCAACCCTGTGCTAAGCTTGTACAACTCGCAGGTTGAGGTTTGCCTGCAGATCTAGTCAATATCTGTCTTGCTTAATATGTTTGTGTTATACATGGTCATGGGTTAAACTGGGCCATGGCAATCTATTTCCTGTATGTATCTGTTTGGCCAACGTCTCAATTGTTTCTCCTAGACCGAGCGAATGGAAACTTTTGCATAAGTCTCCCGTGTCTCTGATGTTTTTCCATGAGAAATCTTACCTATGTCTACACTGGAGTTTCAGAAAAGATCTTGGCAGTGTCACACAATGTGCTCCGATTTGCCAAGGTACTAAAGTCTACAAGCAAAACTCCAAGTTATTGAAGAATACAATATACTTTCAAAGATTTCACATTAAGTTCATCCTTAACAGGATTATTTTAGCTATTGAATCTGCATAAAT
>JAZGTJ010000251.1:0-15555 GCA_036877575.1 Botia almorhae
TCTCTCTCTCTCTCTCTCTCTCTCTCTCTGTGTGTTAAATAAATACAGATATGTGTGGAATCTGCATGGACTAGGCAAATCAGGATCAGGACAACACATTTCTGGAAAACAGTTACACTCCGCAGACAGAAAGTGTTGGGTCTTTGTGTTTTGGTGTGTGTGAGGGGAGACCGTGACCGCAGACAGTTTAAGTGCTTCCTCTTTCCCATGGTCTGGGGCACAGCCCGAGAGGGACAGCTGTGTCACGATCATGTACAATCTCACACACTCAAAATCCCTCATGACAGGTCGAATAGTTCATCCGCACACAGAGAGTTCAGAGTCCCCACAGACAGCCGCACACACACGGCAGAGATCAACTTATAAGACGTGATCTAGTTGACTTTGGGAATGACTGTGTGTATTTGAATATCCTGTTACGCTGCAGGCTGCGATGCCCATAAATTGATTTGTGTATGAAAACAGTTGTAAGGAGAGAGCTCATGCATGGGGATGGCAGTGTTAGAATTGTGCTAGTGTGTGTATGTGTGTATATGTGTGATAGACGAAAGATTTGCTTTCTGAAGCTCATCGTTTTCATTGTACTTCTGATTAAGTATGTTTAGCTGTATGTGTTTTCAGCAGTGTGAATATACATCACACTGTCTAAGCAGATTGCCAGTTGCTTCTGGACATGCTTGGATCATGCAGTGTCTTAACACTGTTTCGTTATGGTGACGTCTGTGTGCGTCTGTATATTTAAATATTGATGAATACAGTGCTGTTCCTTCTACTGCTACTTTGTCTTGTGTATACAGTTTTGCTGACACTGTCGCTGTGTTTAAGCAATATAGTACATCCGTAATGGCTTTCTTGTGGTGATATACCAATTTAAGACATCTGTGTACTTTATTTTAGCACTAGTGGTGATATTTTTCTGAACTCTTTAAATAAATTATTATGTTGTTTATATAGTTGAGTAGATAAATATAGTTGTGTAGTTTATAGGAAGTGAGGTAAGAGGACGATTAGTGAGATCAGGAATAAGTGACATCACTCTCTAGTCACTCAGTCATTAAACAGCACAAACTATTTTGAATAGGAAGGCACACCACAAAACTAAAATGTAGTTTTATGAAATGAGTTAATTTTGGGTATGTTTGGGTTAAGTTTTGTGACTAACCCAATTTTGTAATACTGGTGCTAATAATATGCTAATAAAATCTTATTTTCAGGATTCTGCTCCAGGCTCTTTGAAGCACTTTGCTGTATATCTACACTGTAGTTTTACTATAGTAAAAAATATAGTTTCTTTAAATCATTATTTAATAGATAAAACAGCTGTTAAATGATATCTGACAAGTTAATAACATTCAGAGCCATTTCTTTCCTGTATATCCAAAACCAAAACAATGTGCCTGCTCAGACACCTTTTGGTAGTGTGGAAAACTAAAATAAGGTCTTAAATGACAGATTGATTTGTATACACTAGTTTTTCTGGAAAGACATGCATGATTTTTTCCTTTTCACAGAACATTTCAGAGAGACTGTTTCAAAACAGTTGCATGATGATAGTCCAGATATAAGTCCCATCCAGACAGGAATATATGTGTGAGCGGCGTCTGTGAGAAAGTGATAGCGCAGGATTGTTTGCATAGAAGCAGACAGTTCAGACTCTGGGTGAGCTGAGCTGGGGTCAGGCTGCAGTATGTCATTCACAGCAAACAAACTCATCATTACAAACAGGAGGTGGTCTTTGCATCTCTTACAAAGCTCATCTCAGCAGATAAACAATGCTGCCCTTTTAAAACCAGCATATGCAAATCATCAGCACACTCAGACACCAGCACCACTGTGTAGGACTGATTAACGTGTGTATGTGTGTATGTGTGTGTGTGTGTGTGTGTGTGTGCGTGCGTGCGTGTGTGTGTGTGTGTGTGCGCGTGTAGTTTTCATGTTGCTTTTTTTGTGTGTTACACTGTGCTGTTTACTCTATTGGACTATTTGATGGTACTGTATTTATATTCATGTAAGTGTTTAAGATAGATTAGCCTTCACCTCAGTATCAACACACTTCACATTCTACTCTTTCTGAGAATAATGGAGGAAGGATCATCTATATCCTGTTAAGTTCTAACATTTCAAACGTTCAGTATGCAAAGTCATCTTAGATATGGAAGGCAAGTTAGAAAAAAGTTAGTAGATGATGTGCTGCCATTACCAAAGACAGTCTACAGTTTTAACACTGGTTACATGAATGACCTTATTTACCTCATATTTAGCTTTAAGCAACGCTAACTGAGCTGAGTTTTAAAAAGTCAAGTTCAATCAAGTATTGGAAGTTTCAGCTAACTGAAGTTGTGCGTCCTGTTGTCATTATGAGTGCCATATTATGTCTGATAAAACACTGATAAAACATTGACTGTTGTATTTTGATTGTATTCTTCATGTTATTGTAACAGGTGAATAAGTCTAGGTAACTGATTTAGCTGCTTAATAAAAGAGATGACTACAGTTTTTTTAAGCATTGGGCTCTTGATTAGCCTTTAGATTACCCTCAATATTTTGTATAATGGTTTATAAAAGTCAGCACTTGGATGCTGATTTTTAATGTATTAAACGGAACATTTAACATCATTTATAGGTGATCTGTTTAAATATGTCAAGGGTAAAATGTTTGAAGCTGAGCCAGCACCCATGTTAACAGTATATAAGGTAGATGAGCAGATATGTATAAGGTTTTTTCTGAAGAAGTGATGAACGTGAAGTTTCTATTTAAAGTCACCTCTTTAAGCAGCCGTAACCTTTAACTGTGTGACCACAGCAATCTATCACACAACAGTAACCCACACGCATGCACACACATGCACACACACCACCTCTGTTGCTGTCTCACTTTCTTTTTCTTTGATAAGAGCTTTGATTACTGTAACTGCTAGATCACACACATTATTGCTGTCATTACCAGAACTTTACATTGACTTTTATATTGAGCTAACAATATTCACAATACCATGAATCTAACTATTGGAAATTGAGGTACAGTAAGGAGATGGTGGTGAACACTGATCTGTCATGTACTTTCTCAAAGTTCATTTTTATCCTACAAAAGTTATAGATTGCAGCTCTAATTCATAGACCATATGGGTTTAAGTCGATCAATGTACAGTATGTCAAATTTGCTTCCATAATTCCATAAAAAAAGATTCTAAAACCTCACTAAAATTTACTGGTCTCCCTGGTGAACCAGAACCATAGCAGCATTGGACAAATGGTGACTTTATTGTGTGAAATTGTTGACTGTGCATCTGGGCGAGTTTTGTTTTGCATAATTAGTGATTAAAACAAAACAAATTTGGCACTGCTAAAATAATTGCTTAAGATTAAATATTTATTCTTCCAGAATACACAGATACTTTTTAATGGCTGTCAAAGGAGAAATATGTTTTGTCATTATCCAGGTCTAACTGGATAATGCTAACTAGTCAAATATTAACCACTTGCAGTATCAGAGATTTAGACTATAATATTTTAAGGCTAGGCCTAACTGTAACATTCCATTTATTAATGTTCACTATAGATAATAAGCTTTGTTTAAACAAAAGTGTCAAAAACAAGTAAGCATTATCAGCTGTATGGAAGGATATGTTTACTGACTGGGAAGCTGTTAAATGAAACCTGTCTAGTTGTTAAGGTCAAATGATTTTAGAGCCCAGATGTGTGATGCGTCCACTGTCTGATGATTAAAGAGGTTTGTGTCACAATGCATGTACCTCTCTCTCTAGGCTCTCTCTGAGCCTGGGGTGTTGCTGGATAGCTGTTCTAGTGACATTAGGTGTGCGTGTTTGACTCAGAGCTAAAAATATATGTACCATTGTGTTCTTTTTCCTCTCTCTGTGTGTTATTTCAATTCATCTCGTGTTCTTTAGTTTAATGAGTCAAGTTTCCAGTTACCAGTAGGTCTAACAACCTCAGCGTACATGAGTCATCAAAACTTAATTGCTAGCCTCTCTCGGCCTCTCTCTCTCTCCCTCTCCATCTTCTTTTTCTCTGTCGCTATGCTAATTTCAACCCACAGACCTCTGTGCCCAATCACAGCATGCAACATGTGTATGTGTTGAGTTTCTTAGTGTTGTATTTTCCTGCTATATCAGGCTGTTTTAGAGTGGCTGTTCTTGAGGCAAGTGGCACTTCTGTCTGTTCAAGAGACCGTGAGCCTTTTCCATGTACCCCCCTCTTTCTCTGCTGTATATGTTGGAGTGCAGAGGAGTAGATATAGACATATAGGGAGTGTGACAGGAGACCAACTCTGTATCCGTTCTTTATACAAAAGCAGAAGCATATCTGGAATAGAAACTAACAAAATGTGTGTGTAATCTTACATATTATGGTTTTTCACATGTGTCTGGAGTATGTTTAAAAGACCATGCCTAAACCACAACTTAAAGACCATCTTAGGCCACAAACCACAGGAAGTCAAGTTGTGAAAGATTTCCTGACCTGTGTCGACTCTTCTATATTGACCTAAAGTTGCTCTCAAAGTACATTTCAAGAAGTGGCACAGTTAGGCATCGTAATCCTCTTTAACAACCAGTACTAAAAGTGAACCTAAAGAAAACAATAGTTTTAATATCACTGTGCCACATTTCTTAATATATATTGTTTTAGAAATGTGTTTGTTTTTTAATGTTCCCATTTTTAATGTTCCAGTTTTCAAGACTTGGAAAATTCTGAATAAAGTAAAACACGTAAATGTCACTTTGAAAATCAAGCTTCAAATTCCAGGAATTTTGAAGATGGCATTTTAAAAGCATTCTTAAAATGTAAAAGGACTCAGATGTCATATTTATATTTGTGGCTACATTACTGCTTCAGATGCTGCCCTGCACTCACAAATAACAGAGCGGATATGACTTTGAAATTTAAAGTGATAGTATATAGAGTCTATAGATTATTTAGTATTTATATATAGAATATATATATATATATAGAATTATTTAAAAAAAAGTAAATGTAATATTAATTGAATGCTTCAGCCCATTTGAGCTTGTACCTAACCTAGACTTTTTTATTGTATCTGTATACCAAAAAGGCAAGCATCAGCCCTGATTCATGTTCTGTTTATGGAAAATTCATATTTAAAGAATGAATTTTTCTGCTCTTATTGCTTATTTGGATTTCAGAATAAAGTGTCAGTCATTTGGTGTATTTTTGATATAAGGTTATAACTCACTGGTGACCTTCAGCAGTGTGGGAATCTGATAACAGGCCTACTGTATAAGCGCACAACTCATGAAATATTAAGTTGTTTTTTAAAACACGATCAACTCTACATTTGTGCTTTTTTAGTGTTTTAAAGTGTTTAAAAATTGATGAAATGGAGGTGGGGGTAATCATCACATTTCTGTTTTGTTTAGATGTTAGTGCTTCATTTGTATATGATTATGTATTCAGTCTGAAGCACATGTAGGTTCCTGCCATGTTGATAATGGAGAGACGCTGTACAACACACTGGTTATGTCACTGTCACCCATGTTAAATAGGCGTGTTGCATAAGAAACATCTAATTATTCTCTCTTATTACCTTTTATGTATGTGGTTTATTAAAAGATTGTGTGGGTTTAATAAATGTTATGTGCAGATCTTTTCATTTGAATGTGTGCTGAATGGAATAACTGATGACGTGTGTTAACAATTAACAATTACAAATCCTATTCTTATTGTGAAATGGGGGTTGTTTGGGTTGTATTACATGTCTGTTTTTTGTATATTAAGGCACTGTGCATTAATATGCAGGAAACTACAGCTGAAAATAATAAAAACCTGTCATGCATACAGTACACACAGACATTTTGTAGTTGAGTAGTCAGCTGCACTTTTACTTGTTTTTAGTACATGCTAGACATGTAATTTGTGCTTAAAGCTGCTGATTCAGAGTGTTATTATCAGGCAAAAGTACATGTGTTTAATCTTCCCTGTGTGTGGGCGTTAAAGACCACTTAAAGCGTTTGTAGTGTAAATGTCAAATATTGCCATATGCTGCTGAAAGAAGATGATGATTTAAACTATAGATAAGTATACACTCTACTATACCTGTAGCCTGTAAACTTCATCAGCCTTCTGTGTCTGAGTAGATTCTGTTTGTGGGAGAGTTTTAATGTGACTATTATAATTACCTCCGTCAGACACTTTCTCTAGGTACTGTTACATGAGTGCAGTCAGGTAGATCACAGCAGCATTTTTTTCCTGAATTGTTTGCCGATCGTGTTTCACAGCTGTGTGGCATTGTTGAATTAATAAGTTTCATTAGCTTGTTTGTGATTCAGTTGCATACACTTTTGCAAGGATTTAGATGACAATGCAGCTGATTGTCTTCTGTCTCAAAAACCTTGCTGCCAAATAAGTCATTTAGATGAGAAGAACAGAGCTGATTAAAGGTGAAAAGAGTTGATTAAAGACAAAGAGTTGATTGGAGTTGAATAAAATTGATTAGAGCTGATTGGACTGGTGGTGTTGTATTTCTGTCTGGTCTGGTATCGCATAGTTTTTTTGTCTGTAAAGAGGTCAAAGGAACAGCACTGCATTTGTGTTGGGAATCTAACCATGTGTGTTAATGTATGTTGTAGCATGTCTATAGCGTGCTGACTGACTCGCTTCTGCACCCACAGCGTCCACTGGGAAAGACATCGGTTCGGCTGTATAGCATCTCTCCATGAGTGCAATGGATACATTTTTCCGTCTGCGATTCCGGCGGAAAGCCTGTGATTCGCGAAGGCGCTCCAATGTGACACTTCCTGCGAGTAAAGCACGCCGGCGTTCCAGTGTTGGCCTGCCTTCAGCTGGCCTAGCTCAGAGACGCAGGTCCAGTGCTCAGCTGTACGGAGGCCTCCAAATCAGTGACGTGCAGGCAGGGGTCTTACAACACCAAAGAGGACACTTTGCCAGGAGAAGGTCTAGTGGTGGGACAGCCTGTTTGACTCCCCGGTTTGCTATCCGACGAAGACAGGCAGCCAGACACCGCAGCATTCATGCCCAGCTGCTGGGGCCATCACTGCTGTTAGCTAGTGTAGTGCAGATGAGTGAGGATCGTGAATCGGAAAACAAAAGCGTAGAAGAATATTCTTCGGTCTCTGATAGCGACTGCAGCCAGGAGGATTTAGAGACAGAAGCAAGGATGGATTTTGAGGCAGAGTCTAAAAAGTGTCTGACGTGGTTGGCTCAAGGTTTGGAGACAGGGGAAAGCATTCAGCCCCGACCCCTTATTCGTGCACCACGTTGCCTGCGGCGAAACTCCTCACATCTACTCCCTGCTGAGGCCGTTTATCGAAGTCCTCCCACTTGCGGGCTGTACGGCCGTTACCGTAGGACCAGTCAGGCAGGTGGATTGTGGATAGGGAGGCGGAATTCTGTAGCTGCTCGAGGACCGGTTGCACTGTACAGGAAGAGCCCCCACTGCTGGCCAGATCTCACAATGTCACACACATTGCAGGGAACTTACTACAACCCTGAGACTGACACATGGAGTGGGTTCCTCTCGTATGTAGAGCCCTAACTACAGCTGAATGTATGTGTCTGTGTGATGGAGATGTGTGTGATCTTATCACAGAAAGCTGTGGAGATATTATCACAAAACCTTACCGTGTGTGTGTGTGTTTGTGTGTGTGTGTGTGTGTGTGCGTATGTCCCTTTCAAATTTGATTCTGTGGTTACAGATGCAATACATTTTTAAATAGCTTTTACAATTACAGAACTATGTAATTTCAATCCTAATATGATTTTAATAGTAGCTTAATGTAAGAACTGCAACAATATGTACAGTATATGAGTCATTAGTGAGGGGATATTGAGGTTTTGCGCTTGCCTTGTTTGACTTGACACTTGCTTGGTCGCGCCTAATGACTTATACTCTTTCAGAAAATATATGCTCATGTAAGCTTTTGACATGAAATTTTCCTGTTCAGTGTTCGACTGTTAAGCACAGGTTTCCAGTGTAGTCTCTCTTTCTCTCTTCTGTCATTTTCATACTATAATAGGATTTTTCTTTATTCCAGGATTTAGATTCACATTCTTTTTAGATGATTATGTGATACACCCTGATAAAAATGATCCTTTTAATATTTTGTTTATTCCAAACGCATTTACTCAAGTGCTTTTGTATATCCCTCTGGATCTAGATATTTTCGGGCTGTACAGTTCATTGGCTTTCTGTTCATTAAGTTTTGCTTGTTTTATGGAACTCATCTTTCTTGTGTTTGTTTGTAGGAAGGCCATTGCCAAGTCCGGCCTCCAGCACCTCTCATCCCAGCCCAGTGCTTCAGTGTTGACCAAAGGGGACACAGAGAGAGAAATACGCAGTACAGTGGACTGGAGTGTAAGTAACACAAACTCTTTCATTTTTACTGCTAATAGATTCCCCTTCTCTGATTTATGTTGTGATATTGTAATCAATTCAGTTTAACGTTTAGTCAGTCGCTCTGTTTGTGTGAGGGCAGGAATCAGCTCTTTATGGAGAGCACATCTGGTTTGAGACCAGTGTCTCTGGAGACTTCTGTTACGTTGGAGAGCAGCACTGTTACGCCAAGTCACTGGTGAGTGTGTGTTTGAACACATGATGCCAGTATCAATTCTCTCTTTATTAAAGCATTACAGTGTGGTTCTGAAAGGATTAGAGATAGTAGCACCAGAACAAGTATTAAAATGGGAGTGGCTAAAGATGAGTGGGTTGTGATGTCAACATAGGGTGATGTCTGAGGTCATGAATAATTATTAGCTCATGCTGATGTTGCTAGGTAATGTCTCTAGAACATCTTGTCACGTTACCTAATTAGTACAAGGCAAGGGTCTGGCTCCTGTATATTTTTTATAAACTAATGTCCTGCACAGGTGTTTGGGTTGTGTAGACGTGTTGACTTTCCATGCTATTTTTGCATTGAGATGCAGTGTTTTATATTTGCTTAGACATTTTCATTACCTTTCAGTATTCATTTATGAAAAATTGGAGATTGAGTCTGTTCACAGAAGACTAAATGTCAAAGCTGAAATTTAACAATTATAATTTGTAGAATTTATATCATTAAAACTTTTAATTTCTATAATTATGAAATTTAATTCTCTAATTTAGAATGTAATTTTGGATATTACAATGATTTGAGTAACATTCATTTTTTTCACATACCTCTCCAGCACAAAAAAACATGACAATTTCATAACATTGTCCTTGGCTTGATCTGATAACTCAAACCCACCTGCAGAATATGCATGAATATGTGAAATGTAAAATAATACCATGTGCAGAAAAACTGTAGCAATTTATAGGCAACTGTATATGTAGCCAACTACAATGTAAAATATTCTATGTGAAAAGAATATGTCACCCTGTTATATACCTTCCCTCATAATTCTTATATTCCTCTCCCTTCTCGTCAAGGTTTAGTGCTGCCCTCTGGAGGCTTGGTACCAGAATAAATTATATAGCTTCTGGAAGAGTGTAAAAAAAAATGCACCAAATCATTTTTAATCTACTTTGTCCTGAAGGTGTATTTGTATCAGTCACCTGTAACCTCAATCAGAGTCTCAATCAAATGTTCTCTCTTTCTCTACCCCTCCCCTTCCTGTTTTCCTTATAGCAAAAGTCTGTTGCTCGGAAGAAATGTGCTGCTTGCAAGATTGTAGTTCACTCCATCTGCATTGAACTGCTGGAGAAGGTGAGTGCCGTTTCCAGTGGCAACATTAAGGTAGAGGCATGATCTGACACTCCATACATGTTCCTTCCCTCAGTTATTGGACTGGAATGCTCTGCCCCAAGGGGAGGGGCTTGATGAAGTGCCCCTCAAAGACCCATCATTCAGAGTGAGAAACCCTCCAGGTTTTTTTCGGCTGGGCTAAAGGATCACTCACACTTTCTGATCTTAGCAAAGATTGATGACTGTCTGGCTTGATAAACCTTCTATGTATGCATAGAAATAGCAGAGACCTTTGAACATCTGGAGGCACGTTAACTCTACAGTCCATCCAGCTTCTGAACATGATGCTTTTCTGTCTCTGGTAACGAGATTTATCATCAGTTTGAGGTTAAGATAAAAGCTACTCTCAGGGCATGAGGTGTTGCAGTTTTTGCTGTATAATACAGAAAGGTTATCTTGCCAGACATATTCTTTCTTGCAGCAGTCCTTTAATCACTGTTATTTTGATTGGGCAGTTCTTTATTTCAAACTTTGCGATTTGTTGCATTTGGGTGGAGTTTTCAATTTCATCTGAGGCACGATTCCACATGTGGTACATATCTGGATGGAGGTGTGGGGTTGATTGTGGTGAAATGATGTTTGATCAGGGATGTTTTAATCATACTGAACACTAACAAGGCTAACCAACTCGAAGAAGCACTGCTTAAAAAACAGTAGGCAAGGGCGCATTTTGGTTTTATCGAGATTCTCTCTACTTTAGTAAAGTTCTGTCATATTCTTTCTGTATATGGACAAAATTGTGGACATTCTCCAAATCTGAGGATCTTCTGGAAAACAATTAGTGGTCCTTATTATAATGAACTGTCAGAACTCAGGGCAAAGGAGTGGCATTTTTGAAACTTGAGTTTTTTTGTCTTTCAGATAAACTTTAGATGTAAACCATCTTTTAGGGAGTCAGGATCGCGAAACATCCGAGAAGTGAGTTTCTCTCTATCTCTCTCTTATTTCCTCCCTGTCTTCATTTGATTTCTTATTCTTTGTTATCTCCTGTTCTGCCTGATTTTCCTAAAATCTGATTTATGTGCAACCATCCAGAACTCAATATAAGCAGCCAACAGCAATGCTCTGAAAGTCACTGTTACTGTATTTTTATTATTATGTTTAATTTTCAGATACTAAGCTCCTAATTTTTTGTTATTTTTAAGTTTATTTTGGCTCTTCACCGCTATTTGAATGACTAAAGACTGATTTAGTCACACTGCAGGGGCTAATGCTGTTTGCTGTTTAAATCTTTATTGTACCTTGAATTCTTATTTCTTTACATCCACACCCTCTGTTGTCCCTTTTCCATGGCCTTTATCTTGCTCTCACTGCTGTAATCCGTCCCCTTGCTCTTGTCCTCCATACCCTACTCCTCTGTGTGCACTTACTCCTCCTGTGTCCCATCATGCATTGGTGGGTTAGTTCACCTGGCGCCGCAGGGCTTTCAGAGGTCACTGTGCTCTGGAGCAAATAAGAGGTGCCGCATCTCAATGCAATGCACGCACCTCTGATACACAGGTATCACACACATACCTGTACATTTTACACACAGGTATCACACACACCTATATTTCTTACACACACACCTTTACATTTTACACACAGGTATCACACACACATCTGTACATCTTACTCACAGGTATCACACACACACACACACACACACACACACCTGTACACCTGACGCACACACTGTTTCTTGGCTGTCCAAATGAAGATACACAGTACCTTACATTAATATTATTCATAAGTTAAGCTAATGTGTGAGCTAACTGTATTTTATTATCCCACATCATTAAAATAAATGAATGTGGCCTTTTCAGTGAATGTCATATTCTGGTAAAGGAAGAGTTTATGAATTCTTGTGTGTTGTTCATATGGCAGCCTGCAATAGTGAGACACCACTGGGTCCATCGGAGAAGACAAGAGGGCAAATGCAAGCAGTGTGGAAAGGTGGGTCAAACTGATTCATTTTTTATTTATTACAAGTATCCCCTACTCGCCCTGTTGCTCCCATGACACAGTCCCATATAAACAGATGGAGAATGGAATGAAAAGCATTTCATAAAGCTAATCGCTGAGTTGTAAAGTTTTAGAAGTGTATAGCAGAGATGTGTTCTGTGATTTCTGCCTGCAGGGGTTTCAGCAGAAGTTCGCCTTTCACAGTAAAGAGATTGTAGCCATTAGCTGTTCCTGGTGCAAACAAGCGGTACATTTCTCAGCTTGTGTGTATTATGATTTAGTATCGTAAAGGATGTAGATGTGTGTCTGACCTGTTTCTCTGTCTCTCTGCCTGTCTGCAGTATCACAATAAGGTGACATGCTTTATGCTGCAGCAGATAGAAGAGCCATGTTCATTAGGCGCACACGCTGCCGTTATAGTACCTCCAACCTGGATCATGCGAGTTCGCCGACCTCAGGTATTCACACACTGTCTGTTTGCTTTGTAGTATGGGAGGTTGACTTGACATGTTTAATTGAACATATCGGTAAGCTATATTAGATTAGAGTTGAATTTAGTGTTTCTGTGTATGTGTAACCATCATGGCTACAAATGTTAAATATTTAATTTTCTTAATTTCCTTTTTCATAAACTAATATAGTGTAGAAACAGAAAGTTTTATTTGCTTTCTCAAAATATTTTATTTAAAAGTGTTCTGCCCTGCTTTTTTTGCTCAGAATTTTTTTTGTCTGGTCTTGATTTGTTTAAAAACTAATGTATGAAACATAAAAAGTTTTAAAAAGTTTAAAAGGATTAAAAAGTTAATCAGCACTAAATAAGAATGTAAAATGTGGTCAGAGCAAATTCTTAGAAACTAAGTACATGTAATGCAGTGTTTAATGCTGAAATGTTTTTGTATTCAGTAGTTTTAGTTTTCCACTGTTTCAAATCAGTTTAATAGATAATTGGGAGAGTGGTTTTATAATGTGTTTGCTGTGTTTCAACTGTAGTCATCACTTAAGTCAAGCAAAAAGAAGAAACGAACGTCTTTCAAACGTAAATCCAGCAAGAAGGGAATAGAGGTATGAGTCCAAACAACCACTTCAGTTTGCTTTTTTATAGCACTTTTCACAATACACCTTGTTTCAAAGCAGCATTGCAAAGAATAGTGCTTTACAACCCCCTTAGTGACAATAACAAAAAGCTGTGCTGCCACAACAAATTAAACATAACAAACATAAAAATACATGTTAAAGGTGTGATCCGGCCATATAGGATTTTTATAATATTGACTAAACTGACAAAATGCTGAAATCTCTCTCTCTTTATCTCTCTCTCTACCTCACCAGGAGGCTCGATGGAAGCCCTTCATAGTGAGACCTATTCCCTCCCAGCTCATGAAGCCACTGCTGGTGTTTGTAAACCCAAAAAGTGGAGGAAACCAGGTCTTGTTGTTGTTGTTAACGTTCTTCTTGTAATTATTAGTATTGTTAGTAGTAGTAGTTTTTCAACTTTCTCTCTCTTGTCTTATGTCTCTCAGGGAGCTAAAATCATTCAGTCCTTTATGTGGTATCTGAACCCTCGGCAAGTCTTTGATCTCAGTCAGGGGGGTCCTCAGGAGGGGTCAGTACCTGCATATTAAATGCTACCGCAGAACGATACTAAACTCTACCATCAATGACATGTTAATCACACTCTCATGTTTTAAATTTACACATTTTCAGATTGGAGATGTATCGCAAAGTCCACAACTTGCGAATCTTGGCTTGTGGTGGGGATGGCACAGTGAGTGTGTCTAAAATATTCTGTTTCTGATCACCTTATGTACACGTTAGATGAGTGAGTGTGTATGAATTATAAACACCACCAGTAGGGGGTGGAACTGCGGTTTTATCTCCCTGCTTATAAGCAGATCAAGAGATGATTCAAGAGATTATAAGTCATGTGTTAAGTCAGTTGTCATGTGAGGAGTTTTCTGCCATGTAACTCTGACGTGTGTGTCCTGATTTAACCTATGCTGTCACATCTCCATAATCCGTTTGTGTGAGTAATTAAGAGCATTAAAATGCGACCCCGAACGCAGTCATATTTCACACCATGACTTTGATCCATGAGAGAGTAGTTCAGGAATAACTGAACTGCCTTAAGCTCTGCAAAAATAAGGAGTTTAAATCCAGCCGTCTCATCAGTCCTCCTTCCCCCTGCTAAGGAGCAAATGCAGTTTTCTAAGAAAACACCCAACACATTCATATTCTCCCACATTCTCTGTTTTTATTTGATTTCACAAAACAAGAAACTATATTAGGTATTAGATATATATTAATTAGGTTTGCTCAGTATGTGTATGATATAGAGGCATTTAATGCATTACTATCTCAAACACAAGCACACATTTATGTTAAATGATGCCTTGTTATAGGTGGGCTGGATCTTGTCCACTCTTGATCAGCTGCAGCTTAACCCTTCACCTGCTGTGGCAGTGCTTCCTCTGGGCACAGGAAATGATCTCGCCAGGACACTTAACTGGGGCGGAGTGAGTAAAACGTATCGCTCTGTGTTAGGGAAAGAAAGATAACATCCACCCCAAACATTTAGACAACTTTACTAACAGTCAGAACAACTTTACCATGTTCCTCTACCATATTTTTCTACAGTAATTATATACTTTTATATATAGTTATATATATATATATATATATATATAGTTTTATATAATTGCAACCTTGCAATTAATTATGCATAATATATATATATATATATATGATTATATTATTTACAACAAAGCTATGTTTCTTTTGTTTGTGTAGGGTTACACAGATGAACCTTTGAGTAAAATTCTGTCTCACGTTGAGGATGGGAACATTGTACAGCTGGATCGATGGAATCTGCTTGTGAAGCCCAACCCAGAAGCAGGACCAGAAGAAAGAGACGAGCAGGTGACGGACAAGGTAAGGCCCCCCCCATTCCTTCCACCTGCTGTGCTGTTTTACACAAAAGTACAAACCAGCTCTATCATTTAGATGAGTGTGACAGCAGCTGATGTGTGACAGTCTAATTTCTGCTCCACAGCTCCCCCTAGACGTCTTCAATAATTACTTCAGCCTTGGTTTTGATGCTCACGTGACGTTAGAGTTCCACGAGTCTCGAGGTTGGTGTTATGGCATTAGTCTGTAATATTAATGCCTTTTAGTAGGACTGTGCTGGTGTGAGTGTTAAAGTTTGGGTGCATGTGTGTGTGCATGTGCGTCTGGGGAGTAATTGTTGAGGAGCATGAGGTTAGGTTGTTCTGTGCTAATTGAGAAAAATGCTGCTTTTTTCCTCTTATTCCACAGAGGCCAACCCTGAGAAATTTAACAGTCGATTCAGAAACAAAATGTTCTATGCAGGAGTAAGTAGGACACACACACACAGCCATGTTCTCACAGAGTAATGGATTAATTAACACATGTTAATGATTTTAATAGCAAGGTCCTGGTTTAATTGCAACATTAATAATTATGACAGTGAAATGTTGGTGACTGTGGCCCTGTTTACACCTGGATCCTCCAATCACAGTTGGTCAGCTGAGACTTCACTGTTTATACCTGGTAGCACCATGCATCTCTAATGTGTCTGCTGCTGTGTGTGTGATTCTCTCATTATGTGACTACATTACTTACTACTAGGGCTGGGCGGTATGACCAAAATTTTATTTCACGGTATGAGAAATTTTATTTCAGGGTAACGATATCTTTCACGATATAGTTTTTTATATAGGTAGTTATTCCAGAAAATGTACAAAAGGGCTTTATATAATAAATAAGCTCGAATATTTAAGAAAAGAAAAGGACTTGATCTTATTTGATTATTTTGTATTTTATTTTTAACTTTATAAATATAGTAAACAAAATATGACTTTATATGAACAAC
>JAZGTJ010000251.1:23436-156033 GCA_036877575.1 Botia almorhae
GGTCTGACCTTCCTGATGTTGTAGAGGGCGAATCTGCAGGAACGAGCGGTTCTAGAGATGTGGTCAGAGAAGCTCAGTTGATCGTCAATCATTACTCCAAGGCATACATACGTACAAGGCGTACACATACATACATACTAGGGATGGGCAAGTCATTTTTCATTTAGTATTATAATGTGTAAAATGCATTTAGCTTTCAGTATGCATTTTTAGCCTTTTTAGTTAAAAAAAACCTGCAAAGGAAAATCTATTTGCAGAATGAGCACCACTATCATTCAAGCACATCACCAGTGCACATGCCATTTTGTCCTTTTTAGCTGATGAGCTCACGAGATCCATCAGCACTTTGACACGTTTCAAAAATAAATTGATTTATTTAGCTTAATTACTAAATAGCTTACAGATTTATTTAGTTTAGTTTATCTTTATCCTTTTTATATTTTAGTTTATAAAAATTTAAAAGGATACTTTTATCTTTGCGATAACAACCCTACTAACTCCTTATTAGCGTCCCAGTGTGAGTGTGTTAGGACAAAAACAGATGGCGTAAGAGTGTATGACAGCATTCTCAAAGCTCTGTAGTAATCGTCTTTTTGATCAGTGTGAAGCTGTGTGAATCCATCTGGGTTAATGTCAGCCAATCTTAATGAATCAGAGGATCAGATTTAGGAAACTAAGTGCTCCATACAGAGAGCCTGTCTCTCTATTTATTTTTTCATTCCTAATAAAATGTTTGATGTCTTCACCTTATATCAATAGTCGTACAATGCACATGTATGTAGAATCAGTTTAGCAGTAACCAATTTAAAGACAGAAGAAAAAGGAGCAGGTGCTTTCAAGAGTTGGACTTTCCTTGAGAGCGTCTTAAGACACAAACTCAATCATCATATCACTTTGTGGCAGTCACATTCACATAAAACCTGTTTGATGCTACACATCTGATCCTCTCCTAATGTCCGTCCACATCTCTGTTATCATACATCTGTTCCAGTCCTTCCTTCAGCTCCTCATACTCTTCTTATTATGAAAGTAAGCTTGTGAGAGCTTTATTACCAGAGTGGAGAGCTGCAACGAGACAGAACTTTGCACCAGAGTGGTGGCAGCACCTCTGATCCTAGATGAGTGTTATGAAGTTTCTGGTTCATGAATCAAAACAATTCAGTGCTCCAGAGCAGCACATAAGGGCATGGGGAATCATGTCCATACAAACATTTGTTTAATTGTGCTGTGTCTTTACAGGTATGAAGACAAACGTGGAATATGTTCATGTGTGCTTTGCCTATAACAGTTTATTCTTCCTCTGTGGAATTAATTTGCTTTGGTGACATGGGAGATCTATGTTATCTCCTTTCTTGCTCATTATGAAGAATATAAAAAAAGTGTTTTGTGTGTACCACACACCTCCACAAATCCCTCAACACTGTTGTGCTAAATATCTGTCCTGGCTGCTTGTGGTGCCCTTAGATTCACTTTGATCATCTTAATGATTACTACTGCAACCAGGGTCCACACTGACTATAATGATGGGCTGAGAGCTACCTGTTAAACTGATATGCAAATGCGTGGACTCTGTCCATCAAAATCATGAGCTGCTGAAATAGTACAGTTGAACAAATGACCTGTAAAAAAGAACACGAGAGCTTAGCTGTCCTTTGTCATTAGTTTGAACTTGCTCTCGAAGGCATTTAAGAAGAGGCCTGATTTGGATTGTTTTTTATGTTTTGTGTTTACAGCTACAACAGCAGATCGATTCTACAGGATCGATCGAGCTCAAGTGAGTCCTCCTTACAATATCTTTTAGATTAATTCAGTGGCTACAGTTTTGAATATCCACATACACACAGACACAGTGCTCATATGTGTGCTTTTTGTGTATGTCGTCCCTTCAGGAGCATCTTAACTACGTGACTGAGATTTCTCAGGATGAGTTGTTTGTTTTGGACCCAGAACTGGTTGTCACAGAGACGGTCAGCACATCACCAGGCATGCCAGACCTGGTGGACAACTCTGGAGACATCCAATCCATTCAACGGAAGTTTGCCTTCCCATCATCTTCCTCTTCTCCACCCAACTCTCCTGGACCCAGGTAAGACATTACAAACACAAGCCAAGACGCCATGCAGCAAACTGTGGAGAATTAGTATACAAAAATTAAGGTGCCAAAATGTAATTAAACAAGTGCAGTGTTGCCTGATGAAACATTGCACAATTTTGCAAAATTGCAAAACAAAATGACCTTAAACACGAACATGAAATATGTTTAACTGTATGCGTGTATCTAGTGCCTTCGTCTCGCCCTGTCATATGATGTGTATTATGATGTTGTGATGAGTAAATTGTTCTATAGACCAGGAACAACATGTTCATATTAATTTAGAGCAGCAAATAATTTAGATGGCTGTTAATGAGACAGCAGCTCTTCTGTTTCAGAACATCAGCCATTAGGCAGGAAGCTATACAGAGTTAAGCCGTCTGGTGGCAGTGTGGTTCTCATAGTTGGGTGCTGTGAAAATGCTACATTAACAACATTAATTCCACTGTACTAAAAACTGTAAGATTAACATCCACCTAGGGCATTTATAATCACAGCTGCTGAAACGTGTGGGCAAGTTCATACATGAACGTATTTGCATGTTTGTGTGTGGGAATGAAAATGTGATTGTTAGATTGTGTGTGTAGCAAAATAATTGTGTGCTTCAGAGTGAATAAAACAGAGTGTTTCCTGCAGCGCAGAGCCTGATCCGATCCTCTATTTATAGCTGCCTGCAAAAGTCATACAGCACCGCAGCTCTGCTAATCTCCTCTCTGTGTGTGTGTGTGTATGTATGTATGTATGTGTGTGTGTGTTTGTTTTGGGAGGGTGTAAGAGAGCTAGAGGGAAAGAGAACACATTCATTTCTTTCCTACATTTCTGTTTTTCTGTCTTTGTGAATGTTTAAGATTTGGTCATTGAAATCAACAGATGAGTGAAATCTGTTGATATTGTGTTGTGTCTTAAATATGGTCTTATGGTCTTACACATATTGTGTAAATCAATATCTGTAGCTTCCTTATGTAACAAGGTTTGTTAATTTTAGTGGTGGTGAATCTATCAGCAGATCCTCAACTTGAGGTTTTGAGTGCATGACAGATATTCCTCCTCTTTCCTCTCCTATTTCCTTTCTTTTCCTTCTCTTCTCTTCTCTCTCCTCTCATCTCTTCTCCTTTAATGTGTCTTATCTCCTCTCTCCCTTCTTTTTCTCTCCTCTCCTTTCCTCTCCTCAGGCATACTGGCTGATAATTGCTGATAAGTTGATGAATCAGTTCTTATATTTAGCTCATGTTGCTCAGGAAGAGACTAATAGGGATTGATTGATTAAGATGATTAGGGAGTAGTTGGCTTCAGGACGTGTATATGGAGGTATCAGAGACCATCATCCAGCTGTTTTGAAGCAGAACATTTGGACTCAGGGAAGAGTAAAGTGGTGTAATGTGTCCAGACAGGCCACTGCACTGGGCATAGCTCTCCTCTGATTATGTCATGGTTGTATAACCCATCAGATAGGAGCTTTAATTTCCAGTGGAAAACATTGAGCGAACACTCACGGCACTTTCAGTCCTGTGTGTGTCCTAATGCTGCTGCCGTCATGTGATCTGTGATGGTAAGGGACCGTCAGCCTTTTGTCTTAAGGTTGTGTTTGTTTGAGTTAGAACACAATGACCTTATATGTCCTGTGTCTTTGTGCATTTGATCGGTCTCAAAAATATTCTATTGTACTTTCACTTAGAGTTTCAGTGTAGAATTGTGTAGAGTGTTACATTCTACCTTTCTCTTACCATTTTCCGTGGTAAATCTTTCTGTATGTCCATTTCAGGTTCGCTCTCAGCGCTTAGGTATTCAAGATCAAAGCTGAAGCTTTCTTTACTTTCAAAATAAGTGATAGGGTATAGTGTGTTGAGCTGTGTTGTGTTACAAGTATACCGTTTTAAACGTTGGCATCATATTTTGTCTGAGTGTATGTCTGGGTTATTTTCTTTCAGAATGTGTAAACACATTTGTATAAACGGCATTAACGATTTCCGATGTCATTATGGCCTTTTGTTGTGCTTTCTGTTGCTTGGATGTTTTTGTACTTAAATCGATACTTAAACGTAGTTTCTGCAACACAGTCTTAATGACATGTATGGTTATGTTTACCAGACAGAGTGTTTCAGGTTTTCAAAGAACCGCAGCTTACCTTTTTTGACAACTCTCTTTATCTCTGATCATCCATTTCTCCATTCATCCATTAATTTTTTCTTGCACTTTCATACTTCATATGTGCATTTTCATTTATATATTTAATCGGTGGCACTTTTTTGTTGGATGCAATTTGGCATTTATTGTTAGGTTCTCTCACACACACAGACAAACTGTACAGTACTTTTCTGTCATTACATCTCTTAACTCCCTTGGGGTTAAAATAACGATCTCACCAAGCCAGCATTGAACATGCTTTTGTTCAGTTCAGAATCACACAGCATTACTCATGAAAGGAATATTAAATTAATAAAAGCAGGTAATTAGTGACTGCGTTGCTCTTTGTGTGGAGTTAACTGCTGAGTTTGACAGGGTGAGCTGCAGGTTAATTCAGCAACATGCAGCTTTGTCTTTTGGGTCTCTTTATATGTTGGTATTTTTCTCTTCTCCCTCACGGTGTTTTGTCTTTGTAACATTTTTTCACCGGTTATGTTTTTCCACTAAATAAGATCAGACTGCTACAGAGTGATTCATGTGCTAGCGGAGATCAAAGGATAGTATCTCTGTCTCTCTCTCTCTCTCTCTTTCTTTCTTTCTTTCTATGCTTCTCTTTACACCTTTATCTGCTCCATTCCCTTTCTCCAATGTATATTTTTTATACAAAAGGAAAATTAACCAAAATTTGTGTATGTGGTTTGAGGATTATCTCTTAGAAATGGCTGTGTCAGCCAGGCTGTGTATGTTCCTTTTTTTAACATGTCATACAAGCACACACATCATTAGCTTACTTGGATTTGTTGGTGGTTGAACCAGTGATAAATGCCAAAGCAGTAACTTTTATCATTCTTCATGAAAGGTCTTTGTTGGTTGCAGATATAATGACTGGCCTTTTCTTAAGGAGCTTAGTTCCATTTTGGTGACATTGAAATATGCCCCTTGATAATCTCTCGTTCTCCCTCTCTCTCTATCTTCTTGTTTCTTCAGGGTTGCGGAGCTCCAGAGGAAGCGTGTTTCCAGTGACAGTTCTGTGGCAGAAGCTCTTGCGCACAGTGACTCACTCAGATCAGCCAAACCAGCTCTCAGCAGGTAGGAGGAACAGAGAAAACATTTATGCTCTTCCAGAATCTCTGAAACTCCAGTCATGAGGGTGACGCTTGCTGTCACACAAAGTGCTTTCAACAGACTGACAATTCTTGCATGGTCTTTCTGCTTACCTTTGTATGGCCCTAAACAGAGTAATGAGGTCTGTGATGCTTGGGATATCATTAATCATAAAAAGATACCTTTTCTGGTCTCTTGTCCTCTGTGGGTGGATCATTTATTTTACAATATATACATAATATATAAGTTTTTAACTCAAATGTTACATAGTACAAAGTTGTCTTTTTGAACTTTTAGTTCCAAATAATAAGAAAACATCAAATGTGACTATGTAACTTATGTTTGTATAATATGTTATTAATTTCACTATATATGTGAAATATACTGTATGTCTAAATGCACATGGTTGTGTTTAAATTTGTGTGTGTGCAAGACTGTGAGAATGGAAAAGGTATGACATCTCATACCTTACCTTGTAGAAATACATTTTCTTTACAATCTCTAAGTAGCCTCTACTGTATGCATGTATGTCTGAAAACAAAGACAGACAAGAGAGAGAGAGATTTTAAATGGTTTTTATGGAATCGCAGACTGAATTTTATAGTTTCTCTTTTCGCCGTGAGCGGTGCATGAGGGCTATATGAGAAGGTTAAACTGTTGTCACATCCATTCCAACAATGCTTATATGGATGAATTTGTATGAATGTCGTGCCAGTGTTAGAGGTTGTGAAAGGCTTCTAGAGAACTGCAAACTACTAAAACCCCAAAAGTCAGTTGCAATCGCTTCATTTTCACACTTATTTTTACGGTAATTTATTTTCATGCCTGATCAAGAAGTGGAGAGGAAATTTTAGCTAACACAGCAAACACTTCCCCTGAATCAACTCTTTCTCCTGTTATCAGGCAGGACAGAAAGACATTAGTCTGCTATTTGATAATGCGTTCATCTGCATATGTAGCAGGCAGGGGATAAAGAACGTTCCCTGCTCGATGCTCTTCAGGGTCAGATGCTCTTCAGGGTCACAGACCTCATAATGGCTTACAGAGAAGAGAAATGACTGAGATGAGCTGATAGAAATGAAACGTGAAATGTTAGCTTTCACTGCACAGAATGCATAAGGGATATCACTGCCTGACTGCTCTCTATACGGATACCGCATCACAAATCTCTCTCTAGCGTGAAATCAGCTCTATAAAGTACAGAGGGCTCTCCTGAGCTCATACACCTCTGTGTTTATAGATTATGGGCTCTTTGGATCCTGTTAAGCTCTCATTTAGGGTCAGTGATTTCTCAGATCTGTAGTTGCAGAAAGAAATCTGAGGAAAACTGCAATGTCTGTATAGATGTCTGTGGCACATTGTGTAACATTTGTGTTGGTGGTGAGCCAGTCTGCTCCAGTCAGGACCACAACCCTGCCTGAGGGGAGGAATATCTGGAGCAGTGATAATAACACTGCTTTAGTTTGTCATGGTGGAATGTGTCTACTTTACATCACATACACACGCTAGACTGCAGAATGTTACATACCCACAGTTCTTTTTGATATTATTACTTTATTTGTTTGTTTGTTTTGATACTCATCAAACAGTTGTGTTCTTCTGAACTGCTAACCCTTTGAAATGTACAAATACAAAAAATTCTCCCCAAATTGTTTTGCGTACATTTTTCATTGAGACCTTGTTTGTAGATCATTTCAGCCTTAGGTGGTCTTGTACTCTTATGTTTCATTCAGTATATTTTTAAAATCTTCTTTTGACTTACATTTGTAAAATGTAGCTTTCAAAATTTAGTAGTGATGGTTGTGATGGTTGCAATTGGAGTATATTACACACACACACACACACACACACACAAAACCTGTTTGTTATTATTTATTTTTTAAGTTCATGTCATTGTAATTTTTTTATCATACCTTTTTAATTAACTTCTGTTGTTTTTATTTCATTCTTTTGTTAAATCTTGTGTTATTGTTGTTGTTTTGTTTATTGTTTTGAAGGGCGGGGGGCGTCCATCGCTCAAATACAACAGCAGCAGATTTCAAACCGTCTGGCAGGTGAGACAAAGCTGTGCTGATAAACCCCTCCACTGTATTTCTGTATTCCATCCTTCTCTCAACCCTTTAAGTTCTCTTCTCTCTGAGCTTCTGTAGATGTTGATGTTAAAAGTGTTTAAAGAGCAGCTGTACTCTTTTAATCCCTGAGGGGATAGTTACTGCAGGCCGATGGCTCTTTCTAACATGAGCTATGAGTAAGTGTCATTGCCGCAATGAGGAAATCAACTCCAGCACAGCAGGATCATGCCATTTCTGTTGCTGATTATTATTTTTACCCGCCTGTTTTGTTCCTTATTAGGCCCCAGCTGTCTCTTCAGACACGATTCTCAGAGTGGAACCACAACAGGCACACACACACAGACACAACACACACACACTTATAAACTTGCAGAAATTTTGCCTAAACAAAGTACAATCAGAGGAGTAATTTGAACCGGTCTGGTCTGAACCGGTCTGGTCTGGTCCAGTCTTGTCTGTGTTGGTGCTGTCGAACCAGTCCTAGTCTGATTTGGTATGGTCTGGTTTGTTCTTGTCCTGTCTTGTCTGGCATTCTCTAGTCTAATGTTTGTCATCCAATTCCCTGTCTGCTGTTATAGCTCGAAGACCATTTGTTTCTGGAGAAAGAATCTTACCTCTAGGCTTAGAATGGTATAGACAGACAGAGAGACAGCTTATTTATGATTTGGCTGCCAAAAATCCTCACTAATCTCTTCTTATACAAGACTGTCTCTTCAATTGCTCATACTCTACAGCTCATCAATATCTCAAATCAGTCTAAGTTTGATTAAACTTGCATCTTGCAGTCTCACAGTGTCTCTGTATTTATCAAGAAAATTGATTGGGTTTTCTGTTGTTGTCTGTTGACTGTAATTAATTAATGTAGATTTTAAATTGTGTTTTCCTGTCAGACATAAATGAGGGATTTGTGTTTTCCTCTGTAATGGAATTAGAACCTGACTCGAGAGGAGCTCACACACAAAGAGGCAGATCTGAACACAAATATGAACTGATACACAAAGCAAATAACATCAAGAGAAAGCAAGAGCGAGAAAGATTAGCCCCCTTGTTTCTATGCAGGCTGAGCCGTCTTTAATGTGCTGTCTGCGTCTGGCAAATTGGGAAGTGCATAATAAAGGTAATATTGATGAAGACTAGCACATAAAAAGATATACGGAAGTACAGGGAAGGCTGTTTAATGGAGCATTGTAGGCTTCATTACCAAGCTGGGATTCCGATGGTGCCAAAGTCTGATTGGATCCTACTGAGTTGAACTTTGACCCTTAAAACCTTTCTATATTGAAGTCTCCTCTAATGGTATTGTATTCACAGCATGGACCATCAAACACCCCTCATTAAGTGTGTTTTTGTTTTAAAAAATACGTCTTCTGCTCATAAATCTCATGAGTATTTAGAGAGCCTTCCAGTCTACAATCAATACAGCTGAATTAAACCAGTGTGGTTTGCTTTATTTGTGAGAACTTTGCGTTGTTTCTCTAGCTCAATAATCTTGTAAGAGCTGGTGATAGTCAGACTGCTGTTTCTCTCTAGAACTAATGAGGGGTTTCTAGACTCCTATTGAATAATTGGGCCAATGTCACATTTCTACTCTTTACGTAAATGTGCTAAATTACTGGCAATTACAGCTAGCAAAAACTCAATAACCCCATTAAAGCTGCTGTGAGCTATTTTGTGTTTTAGAGTGTTTGAGGAAACGTTTGTGTGCAGTGTACAGGGGGCATGTCAGTGTCTTTTCAGTGTGTGTGTGTGTGTGTGTGTGTGTGTGTGTGTGTGTGTGTGTCATGAAAGCAGGCTAAAGAACGTCAGTAATTACATCTGCTGTCTTACATACCAAAGAATGGTTCAGACATGTTTAAAGACTGGACCATCATTTAGGCTGGGGGTATTAATCATTGCCAGCTTTTTCTCAAGGGTGTGATGGTTAGCGTTGCATTTGCCCTGATTCCAGGCACAGTTATGAAGTGGATCTGATTGGTTGCACATGTATCAAGTTCTCATGATAGAGAGAGGTCTGAGTGACATCATCAAATCTTTCCTCAGCATGCTCTATAATGTGATTTTCTCAGAGATGCCCAACCCCATCTCAGCTGCCAGAAATATAGCCGTTTCCCTCCTGTGGGGGAATAGGCTGTATCTCAGCAAAATGGACACGGCTAAAAGATAAATTTGGGTCTCTATCACTTCAATAAATGTAACTCAGTGATGTGACTTTATTTGAAGTGTGTTTTTCTCACCCCATTAAAACTGGACTATATCGCTTCTCTGAACCCATAGGTGAAGATAGGATGAGAAATCCCTCTGCAGCTCTGAACATTACCCATGGCCAACCAGAGATAGCTTATCTGTGTGTTGAACATTATTTGTCACGACAGAGCTATATGGAAAGACAAAGTGTGATTGATAGGGATGGTTTTTGATAGTTGAGAGTTGATGGTTTGCCATTTCAGGGGTTTGAAATCCACTTATCTGAGCAAATTTTATCAGTCCCGCAGCTGAGGTTCAGCCTCCAGGCAGAGGAAGCATGCAAAAATTACAGAAAAGGTGTGTGTGTGTTGCTAGACATGTCAGAGTCGGCCCAGATTTATGAGTCTCTGTACTGCTTTTAATTATGGGACACACTTAGATTCCTGTGCAAGGCTAACTCTCTCACACACACACACATACTGAGAGACAAATTACAACGGAACAGTGTTTTGTGGCATTGGCTTAAATGGTAGTGAACCCCTTTACCTTTTTCTCTCCATGTTTCTTTCTGTCCCATTCAATCTTAGGCAGTGTTTGAGCTAAAACAGTTCTGTTGTTTTTCACTTGACCGTAAATTGACCTCTTTGACCTCTGACCCCTGCACGAGGAGCACGGCGCTCTGGGAAAGGACTACATTACATTATAGCTTTTTAATATAAATTCTTTTTCAATAATTTTGAGTAAATTTGATTTAAAATTTTGTGGTAAAGATTACATTAAAAGTGAAGTTTATATTACTATAATATAAACTATAATATATTACTATAACTATAATGCAGGGTAAATAAAGGAACTTTTTGACCACACAGATGCAAAATTGTCACGCAGTCATTTAGAATGATTATATGCATGTTTTTATAACGAGGCTCTTAGTCTCATTTTCCAGCACAATGTCTAGTATAATACTCAGTAGGTATGATTGTGTTATATGTGTGTACCTGCACATCAGTTGATGTTTGTAGAGTTGAATCAAGTGCGGCAAGCCCCTTATTGCCTATTTCTGTAGGAGTCTTTGCAGTGTGTTTCTATCAGAGCCACACCGCTCTTAGCAAAGTTCAGAATCCAGGCCCTTGTGTTCCACATGTCTCTTTGTGTTATTGTTCCAGCTTTCTAAGTGTGTGGTGGGTAATTATTCTGATCTCCATCATTACTCTGCAGCTCTTTGATGAAATATTCATTCAGGTGAGAGCAGAGGGCGCGTCAGTCAGGGGAAGGTATGGCAGGGGAAGAGACGTGATGTCAGCAATGTTATTATCATCATAACCATAGTCACAGGCAACACTAGCAATAACATTCATTGAGATCTCTTGCTCTGAGAGGAACATTATAAAGCTCATTCGATACATTATTAGAAAGTTATTCTTCTTTGTTTTATAGATCTCTGAGATAGAAGGACCATTGTATGTTGAATGTGACACATAACGGTGTGTATGCAAGTCTACTTTAGCCACTGTGTACTGTGCTGGGACCATTTTAAAATGATTTGAACAGGGAACTCAGCAGGAAACAGGACAAATCCCAGAGTCAAAATTAATTTTAGTATCAATTACATGATATTATGAGGTCCTCCTAAAGATTTATTCCTGATTAAAATGTGTTTCTGTCTGATATTTTCCACAGGTTTGAGAAGAGCACCCTGAGCAATACAGACTCTGGTAAGAACTTAAGCAGTACTCCAGTTTGTTTAATCTCTTTAATGAACATGAAGCTTGTATCAGGAGTTGCTTTGTATAAAATGCTCTTCTAAATAAAGAAATGTAAATAAATGTAAATAATACCATAATGTCAGCCTTTCCCTTTGAGGGATGGGCTGTGAATGAGTCTTGGGTCTCTGATCCCTCTGCGAGAGGCAGATCAGGGCTGCCGCGTAAAACAGAGCAGCAGCTCTAAAAAGCAACCCAGCTCAGTGATGCTTTTCTGACTTCTCATAGAAGGTGGGAGTTTAATGTTAAACGCTCCATGGGCTTCGTTCTTTTTCCTTTGTAACGAGCTGTTGCCTGTCTGGAGAGGGCATGTGCCGGGGCTGTGGTGTTTTTCCGCTCTCCTGGCACTGGCAAGAGAGGATGAGAGAGAAGGCAAGGGCTGTCTCACAGTCTGTGAGGTGCAGTGAGGCAGAGCAGGTTATCATCACTCACATTGATCCACATTAGAATTCAGTGCGAGCTCCATAGCTTCCTGGCATGAGAAGAGCAGGAGCACATTTCCAAAACCTGATTTGGCCCCGGGCACATGTTCTCAAGACAAGAAAAAGACTCTTCAACTCCAGAAAGCAGCCGACTTTTGAGAGCTGGTTTGGAGCGGGCATATCTTTAGGCACAGGAGTTGATTTAGCCTCACTTTGCGCTTTGCAGTGCGTTAGCCCAATATCCCAGCTGGGTGTTTTCGTATTTCACCTCTCGAGGTTTATGAAGCAAAAGCAAGATTGCTGGATTAGGAAGGCAAATCTACAAAGGGCATTTCAAAGCTTTGAACACCGATTTAGCATATTGAAACTGAACCTCTGAGCCAGCGTCAGCTAATGTGATTAACACCCATAATTAAAATCGTATTTTTATTTCCTTTTTAAATTTCTGCTCCAAAACCATTAAATAAACAGAACATCATCTTGTGTAACTCTGAATAACTAAATACCGAACAAATATGCATAAGAAATTTGTGCACACAGGTAGTTTTTGAATAATAACACCTTTTAAATCATCCATTGTCATAAAGATTCTGTAACTTCTATATTTGTTCATTATCTGAGAATGATAGGTACAGTATCACAAAACCTATCAAGTGTTCCTGCAAGTAATAAAAGTAAAAAAAAAAAAAAAAAAAAAAAGTTTACTCAAACGGATGATTTTTTTAAATATGATAATTTAGCTGTGATATGAGCAAAATATTTGTAATTTAAAAAGAACATATACTTACATATGCTTTAACAGTCTATATTGTTTACTCTCTTTTTGTTTTTAGTATCGACAGAGAGTCTAATTGACTGTGTAAAGAAGAAGGACCATCAGAAGGTAAGAGTGTTATCTGTCTAATCACAACTTTTCTTTTTTTTCCCTCCAGATTTGTTGTTGGAGGTTGTTGGAGGAGACTTTTTAACCAAATGGCTTGCAAGAACATTCACATACCAGTTGAGTGTGTAGCTAATAATGCAAGTCAGATGTTGTGTTTTAGCTCTTGAAGCACACAATGCAGTGCTTTAGTATGCAAGGGAGTATACGGTGTGCTGTTAGTTAAATGTTCTCTCGGCCTAAAGGATATTCTGTCCTCTCTAGCGCAGCACTGACCCCACCATTAAATGTCAAGTATCTTGCAGAGCGGAGGCGGAACCATATAAATGATCCTGCATATTCTCTTGACCTTTCACTCGTTCTTGGTTTCTATGGTGACCAAACAGGCTTTCTCCAGAATGATTATCTCTCACACCCAGCTCCAGGACTGTTCCCACACATAATGCCCCAAAAGGGAAAAGAGAGGAGAGCTGGAGAATTGAACCATAAACAGTTTACTCTAACGTTAAAACTGATTAAAAATGATGCAGAAGCACATTCAGCTAAAGTGACGCACGCACACTCAGGTGTGTCTGTGATCATTAGATTATGAATCACACACATGCCACTGTCTGCTTCTTAAAAGTTGTGTCCCGTCTCTCCTCTCAGTTCATTCATCATCCTGGGCTCTCTTCCAAATAAGCCTAAACCTGGTGAATAAGCCTGTGATGATACTAGTCTGTCTCAACTTTGTCATACATCCAGAATGTTTTATGACTCTCTGTTGTGTTTGAAAGAGTCCTGGCAAGTTTTTGACAGATTGTGGGCTTTATTACACTGAAAAGTCCATTCAGGGACCAATCAGCCTCTAGCTCAGTTTGTAATGAGCCTCAAGCCAAACTTCTGCTTAAGCACAGCAGAGCCCATCACTAGGTTTACTTTGAATAAATGTTTGGAACCCAATACATTTTGGCACTCTTCCAAAATAATCAAATTCCCACGTCAGAATGGTAGGATGTGGGATGCCATTTACTTTTTTTATTAAAATAACCACAGACTCTGGTTCTATGCAGTTAAAGGAGCTGCATAAGAAGGGGGCTGACCTGTGCGTGCAGGACCCTGTGGGCCGGACCCTGCTGCACTATGCTGTGGAGGTGGGCAGCAAGGAGATTGTCAAATACATCATTGATAACGGTAAAGCGATCACAAAACAGATCCCTGTAACATCCCTCAAACACCACTAGCAAACACCACTAGCATAGGCTTGATGTTTCTGTATGTCTCTTTTGTTCTGTCAGTAGGAAGGTCAATGTAAAAGTTGGTTTTGTGCAGTAGATCTTTCAAGGAATAAAGCATATCTTTTACTGTCTCTCTCATTCCGTAATTGTACGTGCAGAGAAACTACATGCACTTTATTTTCAGTTAATTGTACACTACCAGTCAAAAGATTGAACAAACCCACTAATTATTTACTATTACTAATTCCATATCAAATATAAAAACTCAATCATCAAAACTATGAGTGCCACTAATAGAGTATGTAAATCTTAATTTTATTCATTTGAAGTATTCAGTTATTTGAAAAGCTATTAGCATTGCACGCTGTGCGCATTCTCTCATCCAACTCCAGGGATGTTTCTTAACAGTAGTAAAGGAGTTCCCATATACTGTATGTGCTTTAAATGTGCTTGAAATGACTGTTATGTGTATTATCTACAGCATGTGTTTAAAGAGGTGGGGCGTGAGGCAGGTCATCTTTCTCTCCCACACAAGCTCTTCATTAAACATCACCTCAGGGCACACGCTTTCACATGCACGCAAGGTTTAAATTTTCTTTTTTCCCTCCACAGCACCTGCAGATATCCTGGATGTAACAGAGAGAGAAAAGTGAGAGCTGTTCTGTGGTTTTGAATGCAATCACACACTGATGTCATCTGTTAAAGTTCAAATGTTTTTATGATACTGTTGTCAGCTTTTGTTAGACTTATGCTGTGTTTTTTACTTCCTCTGACATTTTCTGTCTCTTTCGCTTTCTCTGTCTCTTTCTCTTTCAGTGGAGAGACAGTGTTGCACAAAGCGGCCTCGTTGTGTCATAGGACAATCTGTCATTACCTGGTGGAGGCGGGTGCGTCCCTCATGAAGACAGACATACAGGTGAGCTGGACATGTAGAGACAGTTCCACACAAACACATGTTTGAACTGAGTTTGAACCCATGTTGGATTAGTCAAGGTTTACAGGGGTCTACTAACCAGTACAAGTTTATAAGGAAAACAGCCGTCATGACTGCATGTCTTTCTGAAGAGAAAAGACAGAACTGGAAAGAACTTTATACAGTGGAAGTTTTTACAGAAGTTTATTTAGTCTTTATATTCGATATGGGAATTTATGAGGGATTTCGGTGAGCCCTGGATACAAATTGAAGCTGAAGTGGTTCACTGTAGACATTTGTGGCTTTTGGATCTGTTCTCATTTTGGCTGCAACCTCCAGCTGGTCTCCATCCCTGAACGTCTCTACTCAACTGCTCTGTGAGTCAGTGCTGACTAAGGCCTCTACATGAAACAAGGAGCTATTCTTTTCCCCCCAGCAACCCACTCTCTCCCTCCATCACCTCCTCTTCCACAGAGCTGGCCAAGAGGCTCAGGCTCTCCCGCAGCACTTCTGATTGGTGTACCACAAAATTGCACACAGCTGTAGACACACTAGACTCTAATTACTGCCTCTCTTCTTTTCAGAAGAAGCATCAATTTAAAAGCTACTTATTTGAAGAGATCTGTAAGGGAATAATTTTCCATAAAGCAAAAAAATCTCATTTGTGATTAAAACTCACTGTAGCAGGGCACTTTTTATCACTTTTGCTCTTTCTCTGTAGTTTTGTACCTGGGCCTTAGTGTAAGTGTCTGTACACCTCACAGCATTCTAAAGTCCCTGTACCATCTCCCATCTGATAAATGTGTGAGACAGCATTGATTGAGTCTCCTGGGTGACAGTAGGCTCTAGTTGGTCTGTCAGCCTTGAGTTCTAAGTAATTATCAGTGAACTCATGTGCTGGTGAGGTAGAGGAAATGTGAAAAAGTCACTAGTCTGGCACAGTCTGAGAGCAGACAGAGAGTCTCTCAGTGGAGTACATCTGCCGATTTTCATCAGTGAGACTGCTCCTGATGGACACAATCTAAACAGGACCTGATTTAACCGTGCTATTTTCCTGGACTATGGTGCATTTAACAGCTCTGCGCCATCAGCACTTTTCAGTTTTCTTTTCCTGGTTTCTATCAAAGCCAAGGATTGGCTTTGCATTTGTGCCGTAATATCATCCAGCGTAGAGTGACTCATCCTTCATTGCTGTGATAAAGTGCAACCCCCCTTTACGTTCTGCTTCCCTCTCTTCCTCTGTTTCTCTTTATTACACTCCAGCCATCTATCTTTGTCTTCAGATGATAAGAATTCCTTTTGTTTTTTCTTAATGATTTTTTTCTCTCTCCTGGTGACTTGTATGAAGATAAATGCTGGTTTTTAAAAGCACTATAAACCAGTACTCAGCATGTCCTGCAGAGATCGGCCTCCCTACCGCAAAGCTTATTCTCCTGTGTGTCTCGTCTCTGTCAGTTCATCATTGCTAATATTCTGCATTGTGAAAGCTGCAGGACTCAGCTTTTGACAGGAGTTCCAGAACAGGCTTTTAGTCTGTAGTTCTGAAAGGCCAAACAAGTGGGTGGTTCAGTACTGCACTGGATGTTGTACATGAAAGGATGCTGGTGGCCAGTCGTACTGTAATTTCCTAAACAAAAGAAAACTTCATCCGTGCCACCAGCTCGCAACAATGAAAGCGCCCGGAGGGCAATTTGACTGCTTCAATCTCTGTCCAACAGGAACAGTCCAGAGCTTTCTCTCAGACTCTCTGTACTAGGCCTGCCTGCAATTAAAAACAATTACTGTTGAGCAGTTTTGGCACCAACAACATGGAAAAAAGAGGGGTTTTCAAAGAGAACATGTTTACCATTAGAGGCTCGGTCTGATCTTTCATTTTCTTCTCTGTAGTTCATGAAGAATTTGTTGACTGTCCCTAATTAAGGCCGGTAGTTAAAAGCAGCCATAGATGCTTTCTGTGTATTTCAGCTTGATTCAAAAAGCTTGTGCTTGTGTAAAACACTTGCGTGTTTGTACTCATAATTACATTTGCACTGTATTTGTTGTTATAAGTCCATTGGTAATTTTATGCTCTTGATGATTATATACTAATGAAAAGTACATAACTGTACAATAAGTACAAACAAAAAGTATTGTCAAAATCAATAGAGCATCCAATAGGACTCCAACAGAAAGTGACTATTAGAAATGAAACTTTATTTCCCAAGCATTTTACATGGATTTTGACCAATAAGCATAACTCTTACTATGAAGACATAGGGTTTCATTGTATTCAGTACAGATATAATTTTGTCATAGCTATGTTTAGATTCAACACATCTCCTAATTTCCAGGGCGATACCCCGAAGCATCGTGCTGAGAAGGCAAAAGATGCAGAACTTGCGGCATATCTGGAGAACCGTCAGCACTACCAGATGATCCAGCGTGAGGACCAGGAGACTGCAGTTTGACCTTTAACCTCCCACCCCTCACCTCAGCTGGTGTCCTTTTCTTGTGCCAAAACCACAGTAACCAAAAAATGTATTGCTACACCCTCAGCAGGTTCTATGGACTGCAAAGAAGGGTGATTTCATTCCTAGAGTGTTGAGATGGTTGCACATCTCTGAAGAAGTCCCTAGCTTTCATCATCATTTTCTGAATGAACTTCTGGACTTGAAATGGATGTCTTTCATTTCATTGCACTGCCAAAACATTGTTTTGTATGTATGTGACTGAATGCATTTCCCTTTATGTTAATGTACTCATAAAGTGTATTGCTTTTCTAGTTTGACAATGCTGAATGTTAGATGAGTAGAATGAGAATTTAGGAAATGCTAGGGCTAAATGATGGGTGTGCTGTGGCTGTCTCCAGAAACATGCATTGTCTGGGTGTTTAACAGTCACTGTAGCCTAGACTCCACGCTACAAGATTAATTTTTCTCCTTAATGGCTGCACTTCAATACATAAGTCCGGGTAGTGGACTATAGATTACCTTCTTGGTGCGTAACCTGAAACATTTCAATTAGCAAACTAATTAACTTACTTTAATTTAAGAGTCTGGCCATTAAGTGATGTGATGTTCGTTTAGATTGTAACTCTAGATTTTCCCTGCACTAAAATGATGGTTTAGAGAACGGTTCAAATTAAAGAATTTAGTGGGGTCTTAGTTTGAAATATCAGAACTACTTAGATATTTTCAGTCATGTCATTGAAAGGATTTTGCATTTTTACAGATTTCTGTGCTGTTTCTAATGAGAACATTCGGTACTGTAAATGTGGGTGAGTAGCTTTCTGTTTAAGAGGCATTTGCACTGTAGCTTTAATTGCCTTCTTTACTATCTACTCTGGATTTATAATTGATGTACTAGTATAGCTTCTTTCCTACAATATTTTTAAGTAAATAGATGTTTATATGATTTGTAGCTATAACAGATGTGTTGTCATGTTTGTATTATAAAACTGTAAATTAGTATTTTTGTTTATTGAAGTTGAAAACGGATCTCTGTCCTGTATGATTCAGCTTGTTTTTGTGATAAACCAACACACTCCTTGAGAGTTAGTTGTAATTGTTTGTTTGTTTTTAATTGCTGGTGTCTTAATGCAGATTCAATATTTTAGGATACTATTTATTTTTTAAAATAGTTATCTACTGAAACAATTTGGCCTTGAAACTATACATGTTTAATAATTAAAATGACTTAATTTATAACATATTTTATTTACTTGCGTCACAGAATGAAATTCTTCTTTGTTCGAACACTTTGGCTGCTTCATTAATGACATGACTTGCTGATTACAAACTTAAATGTCTTATATGGACACATTTAATACATGGTATAAAGGTAAAAAACTCTAACGACTGTACCATTCTATATTAGGTGTATTTTTTTCACAATTGCATTTTCATCACTCTTAGTTATAATCTTTCTTTGGAAAGACAATTTTAGTAGTTAAACATCCATTCATCCTTTCATCCATCCATCCAACCCCCTTATTCTGACAGCAATATGACAGAAGCCCAGATGAATGACATCATAAAGCCACGAAAGCTTACTGAACTGCCACAATAAAGATATGTGATATTTCAACGATTGATTTTTAAATGATCTTAGATTTATTAGATTGTGGAGTATTTTGCACCTTTTTAGTAGGAAAAAAATTGGGTTTGTTCACTATAGTTTTTTTTGTACTGCAGATTAAAATTTTTAAGTCATTTTCTTATATTTTATAATATTTAAGCTGGGATGTCATTGTAAAGCCTGGTTGTGATATGTATAGAATAGAACAAATAACAGGTCTTGGGTTTAAGGACTAGTTTATTAATGAAATAGTGGTGGTTGAAGCTAACAGCACTTTTCACACAGTCCAGTTTCTGTCCCCAAGATTTTCGATAATTTATTTTTGTACCTTATGAGATGTATAGACTCTCACAAAGTGATGAGAGGCAAAACAAGACTATTATGTGAGTTCCAGGCTTTCTGTTGCTCTATAATTATCATAATCCTAAAATTAGAGTTTGTCAGCATTTCCCCAAAATATTTCAACTCGGTTCTAAACACAAAACAGTTTTTATGTCCTGTCACAGTGAGTGATAAAACAAACGTAAATAAACTGCTAAGTTATTTTCAATGTCTTTAAACAATTTAGATACTAATTCAATCTAGATCTTTAATAAATATAGAGTCCTTAAGACAAAATAGCCTTACATTGTTTCACCATTCCAGATGTAAATAATTTGCATGACTAGGTAGTTAATGGCATGGTAGCGTTTCACTGCATGAAACAACAGTGCAGTCCACAGTTTAATATTTATATTGTCAGTACTATTTAACTACTGTGGACTTGCATTTAGCATATCATTTTTTCGTCACGTTCCAGGGGAAGTGTGGTGCATTTATAGATGCCCTGTGTAAGTCCACTGTTGCAAAGTGACTCTGTTTTTGAAACTTTGTAACCCTGGTTTCAAAAACTGATTTTTAATATACTTTTGTCCAGCTAGTCTTTGGCAGGTTTTAAAAAGGCTGTAAGTGGTGATGACTACATTATATTGCACTTCAGTCAAGTTTTCTTTTGTTCATTCAACAGATTATGATAATGGTTCTGTGCAGTGCTTTGTTATTACAAAAAAGACAAAAAAAAACACTAGATAGACGAGATAGTTTTGCAGAGTATACTTCATACATATATGAGTTCAAGCATTTACCTAGGGCTAGAACTTATTTTATTCAAAGAAAGGTTTTTAAATTGTCAGCAAGCAATAGTTTTGCTATTAACAGCATCTCTTCAATAACCCATTTTCTTTCATGTAGTTGATTTACTAAACTATTTCATTCTCATTACTGTGTACATCAACATTGTTACATTTTGTACTAGAATATTTAAGAGAGGGGAAAAAATTCCAGGAGATTTTTTCATTTTTTACAGATTCTCCTTTTACTTTTGAAGGGCAAAGCAATGTATCATGTATGTATTTTGAATATCTGAATTTGTGTGTTGCTGTGAATTTTCTCAGTTAATCAAGTTCATAAGCCTTTAGCCCTCATTGAAATGCATGAAAGCAGGAAGAGGAGAAATAACTGCCTCTTTCATGGTGTTACAGGGAAAATGATCGGATATTGGCATTAATTTGTGTCTTTTTTTTTGCAGTGCATTTCAAGGCCAGAATTTTTTTGTAAGGAGAAAGCAAAAGGTTCCAGTGCAATATACTTATTTGGTTTTAAAACGTTCGAATTAATCTTTTGGTCTGTAACGGTACAGCCCTTAGATACATTTGGACATACAGATGCGTAATGTAATGAATATTTATCTCTGTTAACTTCAAAGCATTTATTCTGTTATTGTCTGATTGCCATAATAAAGCACTCTGATTTGTTCAGTCAGACCATTTGTTGCTTAAAATGAAAGTGAGCTTGGCTAGTTATTCTATTTTTGTTAATCTCTAATGCCAAAATGATGTAAAGTTTCAGTTCCACCCGATTTATTAAACAAAAATGTTCCCTTTTCTCTGACCTTAAGACCTTTAAGAAGTAAATTCTCCCAGGTATCTTTCTCATGCTAATAAGGCTGTACTGCTTACACAGAATCGTACAATATTTTGTCTGGCTGATCATTTAAAGGTAAGAAGCTTTTGTGTATATTTGTGTTGTTTATTTGTTATGGTTGCTTTTTATTCACTTATAACTATGTAACCAATACTTCTAAATTTTAATTTCATTTTAAAAGCGCATATGGTAAAAAAATGTTTAAACAGTCCCAACAAGCTCAAAAATTTGTTAGTTTGATGCTGGATATTTTTGGCGTGGTTAACAGAAAGATTTTTGTTGGCTCCTTACAATGTTATTTCTTATTTAAGCTTTTCCTCGAAGAACGCACTCAGTATGTATTTGTATCCTTATGTGAGAAATAAAAGTGTCAGTTCAAGAACCAAATGTTATCACAGCGGCTATATTATATCCTACCGTCTTAGTGTATTTTGCAGTAACTGCAGGTTAAAAGGTTAAAAGTCAGCTTGTGCAAATGCTTGTTTTTCAAGCAGTGCTTTTGTTATGTTGGTTTACATAATGATATTTTAACCCACTGAACTGTTTTTCAGACAAAGATTTTTTGTTACAAGGTTAAGGCCGGATGTTGCATGTTGTAATACAATTTCTGATCACAATTCCTTTTGGGCAAAATGTTTTTGTGTTGTCTTTTCCATTTTGGTATTTACTAGAAATGCAATTGATATGTATGCGTAAACCCAAGCAGAAAAGCTCTCCCTCACATGTACATACAGATGGATGGATGTGAGCCTTCAATATCTGGTACAACTCAGTGCTGTTTTAATTTTAATATAGTTGAATCATGTCTGGAATATATTATCAACATTTCCTCAGACTCTGAAACTTAGTTTGTCTCAGCAGGCGTGAGCTGCCAACTCAGATGAGAGGTAAGTGTTCAATAAAGAGGAATGTGGTTCCTTTCTTTGGCAGTAGGCAGTGAAACATGCATTATATTAGTTCTTTAAAACTTTAAAATTCTCTATGAATTGAGATGATGACGTGGACTGTGTGTGGACGTGAGAATCTTGCTTTGTTTAGCAAATTCATCCTCTGCTTGTGTAACAGTCAAAACTCTATTCCACTCTTCATTTCTCTGTGTGGTGTCCGAGGAAATTCACTTCAATAAAAAAACTGTCTAGGTATAGAATGAATTAGAGGCATTTGGGGGTCACTTTTCCAAAACATGTTACTGCAAAGCACTGCTTTCTGCAACATTTTAACTGTTCATTTTGTTGTATTTAAAATAGCTAATCTCTTAGGTTAGCTATTAGCCCATGTTTACAGTACATACCTCTAGCCCTTATTTGTATACAGGTAAAAGTTAGACATAGGTTACATCAAGCAAATATTCTCAAACATCAGGACCCCATAATAGTCTTCATCATTTTAAGTTTTGGTGGTGAATTCTCAGTTCATCAGTAGTCTGTGCAGTTGTATTACATTACATATTTGTTGACTTTTGGAGAGGGAAAAGACCAGCATGTGTATGTGTGAGAATGAGAGGAAGTGCAGGGTCTGTTCTTCTGGTCATGCTCAAGGTAACCCGCTGTTCTAGAGTAATGATGTATGAATGCTGGTTTAGTTTAGTCTAAAAAGCGCAAGCTTGAGCCTCAACTCTTTAACCTTTTCATAGACAGACACATGCTGTGTCACCCTTTGCCCATTTGGCAAGCTTTCTCATGACTTCCTGGAGATCCACAGAGACAGAGAGTGGAGGAAGGAGGAGTGTTGGGCTTTCTTTATCATTTGTGGCTGTGAGCTCCCTTTATTCAACCAGTGATTGTTACATCTGCTCTTCTGCTGTGAGACAGAGAGACAGAGGTCTTTACTGTGCAGAGCAAGAAGAGGTCTTTCCTGTTTAGTTTGCTACAAAATATATAAACCTTTCAACCCCTTCTGTCTTTCTCTCTCACACACACCTTTCTCTATCTTTTTCCTGTGGTTTAGTTTGTCATCTTTTCAATGGTTTTCTGAATGTTTTCATTCCCAGTCTTAATTTAATACAAGTTTCATAAGAAACTTATGAAACATCATTTGTGTTGTAAAGCAACACCTGTGCAAGATGTTGTAACATTTATAGAAACACTTTGTTTCCAACAAAAGCAAAATCACCGTGTCCTTGATGCCCTGTAATATGATGTCCACTGTAACATCATGTCCTCACTGTGAACCTGTGGTCACTAGATTTTCTTCATTGATCTGTAGTTTTTATTTCTGTCTTATTATGTGCTACTTTCCTTCTGCCCGGTTGGTGGAACTTCATAACTCTTTCAGAACGGCTGAGTCATTAGCTGTTTTCAAGAAACGAGTAAAAACTCAACTATTTCATCTTCACTTTCTTAACTAATCAACTAACACATCGCCTACTAACTTCCTCTACTTCTACTACTTTTATTTAAAAAAAAATATATATGGCTTCTTACACTTTGTTGGATTACCTGGGACCTGTTTATAGCACTTATTCATTGTTGCTCTTATAGTTTTTGAAATTGCTTCCTTGTCCTCATAAGTCGCTTTGGATAAAAGCGTCCGCTAAATGACTAAATGTAAAATGTAAATGTACTGTGTAATGTGGGATATACTGTAGTAAGTGTAGAATTCATGTGATGTTTTATGAGTGGAGTTTGTTCAGGTCATTGTTGTTGTGTTCTGCTTTGGCCTGTCTCAGCCTGCAGAGAAACTGTTTATCCCAATGCACCATTTGTCCTATTGAGCTGCTGTTTCCTGCCCTTAGGGGTCTATACACACATTCACAAACTAACAGAACACTCAACCACCTCAAAACCACAGCAGGCAAAAATAAGAAGAGCTCTGAAATGCTTAAAAGTAGTTTTTTGTAGTTATGTTTACAGTATAAACACAAATCCCCTCCACACACAAAACTTAGAAAAATGACTTCTATAATTCAAGGAAAGCTGATATTGTTTACTACTTATGCATAGTTAAGCTATCTGTTGCTTTAAAAGCTATGTGTGTTTATGCAGGAAAGTATGCTGTTTACTTTGAGCTTGGTCTTGGAGTCCTTTTCACTTTAGTTTGTAAGACTTTACAAACCCTTCAACTAAGAGAGTTTTGCCAAGGAGGTAAGAGTTTGTTGGTATTGAATTATCAATGGTATTAAATTGTAATGGTGTGGGTGCTATGTTTGCACAATCCTTACAAAAAACAGATGTGAAAAACATGTAACCACATGTTTTACATGGGTTTCCCATGGGAATTTATAATGTTCCAAAATCACACAATTTACATCTGATCACAGTTTTTCCATAAGTCCACATACATTTCTGTAAGGGATCTGCATATTGTTGGGGTTTGAAATCTACAGGTGCTGTTCTTTAATGTGCAGAGAGCTTTGTCCTCTTGTTGATCAGATCTGCCTCTGTCTGGATGTCTCTACAGCAAAGCTGTATTAATGTGCTGAGTTTATACTTAATACTTAATAATGTTCTGATTACCTATCACAGTAGTCAGATATTCAGCCACTTTGTTTAGGAGAAATAACATTTTACTTTTTTATCATTTTTGTACCGATGCTTTTTCTGAACACTTAATTCGTTCTAACTAGATTTTTATTCTGTGGCAACTGCCTTGAACGTTTTAAACACATTTATTTCTGTTATCACTTGACAGGCAGAGGGTCTGCCTGTCACTGCTCCTTAGATGTATAAAGGAATTTAATCTGTTTTTGACTTTTAATGAGTATGTAATTTTACTGCATTGCTAACAGCACTGGTAGGGTAGTTGTTTTGATTTAAGGCTGCAAACTCTGTATTCAATTTCTTTATTGAATGATCTCCGACATCACAAAACAGCAAAGTCTACAACACATTAAACTAGTCTATGTTTAGCTGTATTCTTATTGGAATGCTAATTTTAATGTTGCATCTAATAGTAGTAAATGTGCTGTATGCCTTTTTATGCTTTGTCTTTCAGATTTTACACAGTTTTAGTGACAAGGATAGATATACTTCTAATGTTTAAACTAAAAGTTTGACTATGATGTGTAATAAAATACTAAAAGAAGTTGTGAAAAAGTCACACTAGAAAAAAAAGTGGCACTAGAAAAAATACTTATATTTTACTATTGTGAAATGCATTATTACATATGTAATGCTGTAACAATTATAAATAAATACTTAAATAATTAGTTATTTTAGTAATAATTTAATAATAAAAAAATCTGACGCTTCTTTTGACAGTGCCCGTGGGCTGTTGACTGAGGATGACGTGTGTTTGACGTCACCGGGTGGTTAATTTAAATGGGGTTCAGGGGAGAGAAACAGATTAAATTAGTTTTGGGGGAAACAAAGAGCTGGAGCGGCACATAAGGGCGGATGCTGGAGAAGAGTTCACACACGTAACTTTACCAAGACCTATTTCAGTGTGGGAACTTTCAACACAGAACTAAAGTAAGTTAATTTTCGTTTTCTGCTCCTCCACTTTATTTTAGAACTTTTTGAGAAGTGTAATAAAAAGTTTGTAAAACGAAAGTGTTAGTATAAATGTTTTTACACCCTATCTGCAGCAATAACACTTGACTGCTTAACGCGAACGAAATATGAAGAATATATAGAATATACATGACTATCTATAGATTCTGTATACAGTCTGTCGTATTAGTTTCTAGTGTTACCTAATGTAATTATATTAATTGTTCATAAAGTGACGTCCAAACATTTTCGAACATCACATACTGACACATACTACTAAAAACAAGATTATGATAGCCTCTCCAGCTCTGTTTTTGTTTATAAGTTACTTTATTTAGTTTCCTGCGACATTCTTCACGAGCAGTATTTCTAAACAAATATATATTTTCACAAACAAAGCGGTACGTCTACACTAACCCAAAATGACGCTTGTTAGTGCCATGAGTAGATATAGTTTTTATCTGTACTGTTCATTGTTTCTTTCAGCCTGACTGAAATTTAAAAATAAATACGGCTTGCTTTAATTTACGGATGCCTAAATTGTGTGGAAGATGCGGAAACAGTTAATGCGTTTAATGGAGAATCTTCATTATCTATAGTTCTTGCTCAAAACAGTGTGTTTGTGTGTGTGTTCTCGAGATGAGAGATCATTGTGCATTTAATGCACTTGGCTGCCTTCATGCATTCACTCCCTCTCTCCTCTCGTGAATGGAGTGATTAAAGTGAGCATGGTCAAAGGGTGCAGGGCAGAAAGCAAAAGAACCGCATTCTGTCTTTTTTCTTTTTCAAAGACCTTTTCACCTGACTGGCATTCCGACCTGCCCCTTCTTTCATTTCTTTCCTTTGACTCTTTTGGGGCCTTTTCATCCAGATTCGAAACTAAAAAAAAGTGCAAAAATGCACTATTAGGATTACATTGGGAGCTATTGCAGTTCACAGCACTTCAGAAAAGTTGTAAACATTCAATCTTTTGACCTCTGCCCTGTTATGTGCGTGTGTGAGCTACCCACATTGTTGGGACTAAATTTCTCCACAAGGGGACTAAAGCCTGGAATTACCTACACGAGTCCCCAGAAGAAAATAATCTAATACCAATAATAAATAATATCTTAATATCTTAAATGAAAAATCTTTTTTTAGTAGTGGTTAGGTTTAAAAAAATATCATTACCTAAAAACAATAGAATTATATAATTCTCAGGATTGTGAATCACAATAGTTACAGCATTTATTCAGGGCTCGTTGTATGTAGTGTGCAGTATAAACATTATTATTAATATGACATTTTTCATAACCGAGTTATAACCAAGTCATGTTATCTATATGAATTTCATGTGCATTGAAAGGGTTTATTTCACATTAGTATAGAGAAGAAATGGAGTGTGTTTTTAACGACAATGTCACCAAGCACTCCTTCCCTCCTCATAATAGCTACAATGCATGCTTTTAAGCAGCAGACTTGTGTCTCTAGGTCCAGATATACATGTATAACCTCAGGCTGTATATAAAGGCTAGAACTGATGTTTCAGTCACTGATTTCTCTTTCAGAAGCAGTCATGTTACTTGCTGTGTGATGCTGTTCTGTGTGTGTGTGTGTGTGTGTGTGTGTGTGCGTGCACTGTCCCACAAACTCTGAACTCAGATTTGCAATCTTCCAGCAGTTTACTGGTCACAGTTTCTGTCAGATAGCATTTGGTATAACACTTACCTAATGCTTCAGAGCCAGCACAGAGCCAGTGACAACCTTGGTGTGTGTGTGGACATCATACAGCTGCACACGCCCATCAGAAAGAATGATGGCAGAGTCACAATGATTTACGACTGTTAGCCTCAGACCTGTATTTGAGTAAATCTTGAGCTGAGGTAAACTGTAACAGCTGTTTCTAGTTTAAAGACTGTCTCCAGCTCTCTTTCTCTCCTCCCCCTTGTCTTTCTGTCTGTCTCCCTGTCTGTCTGTGAGTTAGATGACTGATAAAGCCAGCGTTGGCTAGATCTCCCCCTGTACAAGGTCTCTGGAGCCTCAGTGCCGGCTCAGGCTTTAGGGCCTTTAGCTCTCTCATCAGGCTTAATGAAATCACCTCAGTTTAATATAGTCTTTACAGAAAACAGAACGCTCTTAATAGAATTTAAGAGTTGCTGAAAGGAGAGACTCTAAATGGAAATCTGTAATTGAAAAGCAGCGCTGATAAGCGTGAAACCATGCCATATGTCTGACTATGAGTGAAGTGGGTCACAGCTTTGTGTTGTTTTCTCTGCTATGCAAATGAGTTTCAAGTCCAGCTGGTTGTGTAGTGGGGGACTTGTACACTCAAACAGTGGGTGTTGGAACCCGCTGAAAAGATGTGAGGGGAGAGGTCTAGGACAGAGGACATGGAAAATAAGCTGTGTGTGTCCGGTGGTCCTGCATTCCTCAGTGCTTGTGATAATGGAAGCCCCATGGCGTATGATGAGTGAGTTAGGTCCTCAAAGTGTATGTGTTGTGTTTTAGTAAATGGAGAATAGGGCTTTTCAAGGAATTTCTACCCATATGTGAAAGTGTATATGTATGTGTGCACACTGGACCCAGTGGGTCAGAACAGCCTTGTTAGGCTGTCTAAAACACCACCGTCATTCAAACACACACTGCACAAAGAAGACTGCCTGATGAGAGGTTTTCGAGAAAAGGTCAGAAAAGAAAAAAGGTGAGGGGGGGATTTTGGACACAGAGGGGGTGAAGACATTTTTGGGCCAGGAAAGCGGGGGTTGGGGGATGCTTGAGATTTGTGGTTTCTGAGAGAGGTTAGTCACGCTCCGCTGAGCGACTGACACTTAATTACTGTTTTGAGGGAGCTGCAGGATTTAGTGGGTCAACAGAATATTTTATAAAGTGCTTTAGAGAAGCATTTAGTGTCTGACTCTCTGGTCTGTCCGGTTGAAAGCGAGAGAGTGAAAAATGGAGGAAAAGAATAGAGGCTGAGAGCATTTTTACAGCCACTTCTTACTGTGACCTATAAAGGCCTGGCGCCTGAGTGAGGAGTGTTTGTGCAGGAACAGGAGTGAGAAGTTACAGGCCAGAGATGGTGAGAGTAAAACTTCTGATGTCCAGCGAATGTGCTACTTACATGCAACAGCTGCTGGCAAACAAGCGACCCGCTGGGTCAGCACTGCCTTTCGGAATGGACAAATCAATGTGTGTGTGTTTGTGTGTGTGTGTATATATGAGAGAGAGAGAGAGAGAAAGAGAGTATAAGCCGACATATTGACTCCAGTGAATTAGAGAGTAGGACATAGTGGATGTTCAGAAAGACCAGAGAAAAGAGACCTGTTTGGACCTAATAGGTGCTTAATTATCCTCAAAGACCTTACAATAACTCTTTTTATCAGTTCAGCTCCTTCTGGCAGCTTTGTTGCATCTTACAGGAACCATTCTCTCTTTCAACAGGAGATCAGCTTTTGTTACCATTATTTGCTTTATTTGCTTACAGACCTTCACACACTCTAAACCAGGGATGTCTTATTGATAAAAAAATCAGTCCCACAGTCAGAGTGATGCTGAGTTGTTAGTAATTGTGTCTGCGGGAAGCTAGCTGTGTGTGTGTGTGTGTGTGTGTGTGTGTGTGAATGAGAGTTCTATAATCTGTGTTGGTCTATATGTGTGTGAACTGCCGGTTCAGTCCCTTTGCCTTCATATCCACGAAGCGTTCCGGAAGAATGGCATCCCGCTGTGATCATTCTTTTCTCCTCAGACAATGCGCTCCTACTATCTCCCAGCGCACAGGCAAACCATCGCCATGGAGATCACAAGCAGAGGTTAAAGAGTGCTCTCATGCAGCCAGAGTCACAGATATAAACAAAAATCCATATATGGAGATGCTGTCTTTACTGACACACAGGAAGAGACTGTGAACAAAGAAAAATCAGTCCTTTGAGGAAAAACGTGAACACTCAAATGTTTTCAAACACAAAACACCTTTAGTACTCTTTTTGAGCCAAATTACTTCAGTTGCTTGCAACTTTTACCTGCTTATCACGATGTTAGTGGAAATAAATCTCCTACTGTTATGAAATATATCTCCTACTGTTATGAAATAAATCTCATACTGTGGGTCATATTTTTCTAATTTGGAGCATTAACATGGTAAGAAAGAAAATAGTAAATCCATGAAATTTCCTTACAAAAATATATTAATTTACACTGTGTGTACACAGTGGAGTACAGCCCCCTGAACAAAGAGACAGACAGAGAAAAAGAGAAAGAGAGAGAGATGAAGACTCTGGAGCCAGAGCAAAACAGGCTGTGTTCTTTCTTGAGGCTGAATGGATGTTAGTCAGGGCTGGAAATGTTCATGTGTGTTGTGTGTTTATGAGTGTCATTTTAGTTGTCCACATTTGGTTTGATGAGTCAGAGAATAAGGCCAATACAGTGACCGTGCTGCCTGTGCCAAGATGATCATAATCCCATACAAATTACTCATAATTTTATTCCACTGGTTATTACGTCATGTATGTGATGTGTTCTGTGTGGGCTTTTGCCTAAGTGTGCTGTGTACGTGTGTGTGTGTTTATGTGGGTGGCTGTAGAAATGTAAGCACTGTTGTTACATTATAATCTGGTGTCAGTGTGACAGCAGAGATTTGTGTAATTCTTAAGCACTCTGGCTGTTTGTGTTGCACTAGCAAAGTCTGTTGAAATGACAGTGGAGGTCTAATAAATCATTCTGAATGATCTTTATCAGCTTCACTCATTTATCTCTAATTATAGAATTGAAACTTTAAAAGGGCAAAACCCAGATAGGTCAATCATTGCCCTGCCCTATCATAACTCTATATATGATTGAAATCTTACAGTTGAAAAAGTTGCATAATCACAATAGTGGATGTTCTTGCCGTTTAAAGAAGTGAAGCACTGTAGAAACTGTTTTAGTTTCTCTGTGTAGCAGCTTTTGTAATCTGATAAATTACAACTGTGTGCTATGTGTATTCTGTTTATTTTAAATTCAGTGCTGTTGCCTGAATTCACTGGAATTGGAGCAAAATTTTGATGGGATCCCACTTCCAGTACACTTCACAGTATAAGACATGCTATCCCTCCTGGCTCTGTCTCAATGCCCTATAAAATAATCAATAACAATTATTCTTTGTGTTTTTCAGAATGCGTGGCTTGTTTTCCACCCTTATTGTGGTGCTTGTGGCCTTAATGATCATCACAGAGGCTGCAAAAAATAAGAAAGGTATCAAACACTTTCTCACTTAGGTTTAGCTCTCACACACAATTGCATTATTGTAACTCTGCAGTCTGTTATTTCAAATCTTATTAGCAGCATACCATAAACCAACATTTCATACTGGCTTTTTGCTTGATGCACCGATAGACTGATCTGAGTTTCTGTGTTACCTTGTTGATCTGCTGATAAAGAGGAGGTGAAACTACTGGCATAAAATGACTTTATTGTTTGTGTGTTGTGTGATAGAGAAGAATAAGGGTGGTAAGGGGGGTGGAGACTGTACAGAGTGGCGCTATGGCAGCTGCGTGGCCAATAACGGGGACTGTGGAGCAGGCACGAGGGAGGGCACCTGTAATGAGCAGACCAAGAAAGTCAAATGCAAAGTGCCCTGCAACTGGAAGAAAGACTTTGGAGGTAAGTAGACCTGCTATGCTAAACCACTAATGAATTAGCAGTAACCCGTAGATATGTGGCACTTTTTCACTGTGGTTTAAACTAATGACATCTTTCTTTTATAACTTAACAATTTTTAGTTAGTTTTTTCTATTTCTATTTAATTTATAATCTTTTCATTGTATACTTTATTATTACACTTTCCATACAGCCGACTGCAAGTATAAGTTTGGTAACTGGGGCGAGTGTGATGCAGCCACAAGCACAAAGAGCCGCTCTGGGACACTGCTGAAGGCTCTCTACAATGTTGACTGTCAGCAAACCATCTCTGTCTCTAAACCCTGCACCACCAAGGTCAAAAACAAACCCAAAGGTACATTCTTTGCACCAAACTCAAAATTACAGTGCATCATGCATCATACTTTAATCATACTGTTTGTTGTGTTGTTATACTTAAATGTTATTAAAACTCAAACTCAGTCAGAGACTCAACAAACAGATGTTACATTGCAAGAGATAGAAAGCGTCTGTTTATGCTGACTGGAGACCGTATTGCATGTACTGTACTCTACTATGGTTGTGTAATCTTGGCCTATTGGCCATGGTGGGCGTCTGAGTGGGATTCTAAAATCAATAATGAACCTCTGTTTATACATAAGAGGCAGATGTCTAAGACAGTCCTTTTAATTCATATGTTTTTGTTAATATGCTTATCTGAATGTGGATTCCAGCAATAATAGTGTTATTTTATGAGCAAATGCATTTCCTAAGAAGCGTGAGACGGGGAGGCGTTGTCAAAAGCTTCTGTGTTGCTGTTGAATCTGTATCAAGAGTTTTGGTGTCAATCTCTCCACAGGAAAGAAAGGAAAGGGGAAGGGGAACTAAAGAGAGCAGATCCAGAAGAGCAGTGAGCACCCAGTGATCATCTGTCATCTCTGCTCTGTGTTCTTCAGCTCTTCAACCCACATGCACATTGCTTGAAGTCCTTCTATCGGCTTTGTTTATGACAGAGTAATTGACCCGTTATGCGACTCTTTCACATGTGGAGGGGGGAGAATAAAATGCTATTGTTTACAGTGGTGCCCTGTAGTTGACCCATTCCTCTGATGTTTTTCTCATCTCTCTGTCATATGTGTGCCTCAGGCCTCTCTTTTAAGGACAACACAATCAACTCAATCAAAGCGTCTTTTTCATAACTGTTTTTTACTTACAAATTTGGTTTTGTAAAATTGTGTAATTACAGGATTATATTACTAGTGGGGTATATGAGTAGCGTTTGAATAAGTCACGCTTCTTTTTGTAGCTTAAATTTTTTAAATGAAAGTGTTTCAAATGAATGATTTTTCTTTTTCTATAAAAGTTGTAGTTCATGTAAGTATTGTTTGTTAAATGAATATACCCCAATGCAGTGTATTTGCTCTTTCGACTCGACAACGTTACAAATAGATCTAAAGTTGGAGGTTATAATATGCAACAAGTATTAAACTGAACGCAACAAGTATTGAACTAAAATGTGCTCTTATGCAACTACAAACATTTTGTATCTGTAAGAACAGTTTATAGACATTTATGGAATACGTGGTTTTGTTAAGCTTTGTGTGTTATATGTAGTTTTGCCTAAAGGTCAATGATTGTTAACAGTTCATTATTAAAGAGTCTCCCAAGGACTCCCAGATCCCCAAATTCATTTTAAACAAGCTTTTATGAGTTACCCAGATGTGTGTTTGTGAACATACAAGAATAATCATTCTCCTCTTATCCCAGTCAGTAGGCTTAAGATCTTTATTAGGCTTTATGCAATAGAAAAAAGAACCATATGCACGTATGTACACTGACTTTTTAAGGGCAGTGGTAAATTTATAATTACAAGGTTCATTCCATCAGCTTCAGTGGGGTATTAAGTCTTTTCCTGCCCTACAGCTGGTACTGACCTACAGTACAGGGGATTTCCTTGTGAATCATCATATAATCACCATTTTATACACATCTGAAACGGAACTCTTATCCCCTTCATTAAAATACCAGTGGAAATATATCATTATGGGCAAAGTCATGCTGTATCATCTGTAATTGATAACTAGCAAATGCTAAAAACGTCTTTGCTATTTTCAGATTTACAGAAATGCAATATTTAGAAATATATCAGATTGCATGATTGAATTCCAATACGATGGTTTCAAAAGGAGTTATAGTTTTAGAATGCGCTGTGATACCTTTCCATTGCGTAAGTTCAAACCATTTGTTTGTCTAATTCCACTGAATGTTAAAATAATTGGACTTCTTAGATAGTTTGTAGTATGTCTGTGTACTATATAAGTACCAAAGATTTAGACTGTAAACAGACCTAAACTAGAAACAGTGTAGCAACTGGTTTTATAAAGAAAATATGTTTGCAATGACATAATATTAACTTAATATGTCTTTAGCACTCTTTTAAAAGATATTCAGAGCTGGTTTGGTAATACAATACCCTATGGAAATTTGATTATGAGGTAGAAACATGAATCCAAGCAAGTCACTGCATCTTAATATGACGCTTATGCTCTCTAACTGATGAATGAATAATGGCACTACCAGGCCAGGCTTAATAACAGATCACAGCGCCACAACCTCTTTGGTTTAATGTTTTGAAGTACAGTCTGTAGTTGCTGAAACTGGCAGCTTATTGGTAATTTAACAAGCCCTAAAACAGCACATTTCCTTGTGATAATTCAGTTCAATCGTTTTCCAACACAAAACTAGGATTGGTCTGGGAGAAATTCCTTGGTGCTGTTTCATCAATTACAAACTGTATTTAAATGCAAACTATGCAAAAGTAACTATATTGCACCGTGAGCAAATAATTACATGAAGGGGATGTTTCCTAATCCAAGAAAGTTCTTTTAAAGATGAAATAAAACCAATTTTGTGTTTCTCAAATATGCTGACAGTTCAGTGTGTGCCCCAATTTAAATTTAACACTTAAAATTGAACGTCATAAACAGTTTAAATAAATGTACAAGTTATCTCCTAGTTTGTCCAGCTATATCACAAATTATAAATGATTTCAACAGCTTTGCATACAGACAGCAATACATTTAATATTTAGTTTGTAAAATCACATGAAGATCACCAACTAAATACAAGAGGAACACAAACACCCAGACATTAAATGCAGGGAAGAAAAAATACTTTCAAGAGCATATATTCATACTGTAAACTAAACATATTTACAAACCTCTGTAAGGTCAAACCCTTATTTCTCAGTAGTCTCATTTCATATAGTCTTCAATGCATATCCTAATCCATTGAGATCCTGTTAAATTTTGACCTATCAAAACTCAAGAGGATCATGCTAAGAGGATAATGATGACTTCTCCTGGGCTGAACCACATGCTCTGAATGTCGTGGTATGAATGTAATAGACTAAACAGCTGTTTATGGTCATCAAGCAACTTCAGTCTGAGTTCCTTCAGTTTGCATTTCATATGGAAGGTGCAGATATAGGAAATGTAAACACTCAAGAGCTCAGTGCTTTCAGGAAAAGTTAACTGGAAGATTTTCCATATATTATGTCTTTGAATGGCTGTGCTATTTTCTTACCACACCATTCAGAGTTTAAGATTCACCTCTCCGTGGTAATTTTAGAGAATCGTAATCCTGCCACACAGTTCTGTGTCAGAAACAGTGTTAATGCCAACCAGATTTACCATTTGTGCTATAGTGGTGAGATTGATTAAAAGTACATGAATAAAATATTTCTTAATTTGTATGTTCATTCTTTTCACAATATGCTTCTTTTGCACTTTTATATTTCCTGGGATTCTCTCCTTTAACTGCTGAAAATGATGAGGTGTGACTGGCACTATAACCTAATGCTGATTAGGAGTTTTCATTGGCCTGATCTTCACATTTCAGTAGTTTAAAGTTTAAATGGTCCAATGGCAGCTTAGCAATGATCAAAATACTGGAAATGGAATTTGTTTCATCAGTCTCTTGTGAGAACTCCGTCATCTTCCTTTAAACACAGATTCCTTAATATTTGAATGTGTGGTTATGGTGCAGCACACAGTTTTAGCATTATGTCCTTATGAAGCCTCACAATGTACTGCACAGATTCAGGGTATAGGGGCCAAAGTAGACTGGACAGCCTTTGTACCCTCCATATCCATATCATGCATGCATTTCCCGACTGCTGGCATCTGCCCTCCGCTCATCTGGTACCAATGTTTTTATATTGGCACATAAGAAGGTTTTTGAAGGTCTTTTTGAAGGTGGCATTACAGAGTGCATAGCAAGCAGGGTTGATGGTACTGTTGACATAACAAAGCCAGTAGCCAATAGCCCAGACTGTGTCTGGAACACAAGACTGGCAGAACGTGCTGATTAGAACCATCACGTTGTACGGCGTCCATGTGATAATGAAAGCCAGCAGGATGGCAAAGATTGTCTTTGTCACTTTCTTCTCTCGTGCCGCCATCTGCCTTTTCCTCTTCACCTGGCTGCGGGCGATGCTAGCAAACTTCCGGGCCACCGTGCGGGGACGGTTCACAGGGATGGACTGCCTCTCACCAGTACTGTTTGGTGGGACAATTTCAATAGCTGTGATGCACTCATCTCCAGCTTGTTTGGTGACAATCTTGATCTTTGACCATCTGGACTGATTGTTGACTTTAGGCGCAGCTGCTGGAGCAGGTGTCAAACCGACCTCCGATGCAGCCTCACTGTTGGCCCTTTCTTTGGGCTCTTTAGGTGCTATGCTGGCAGTGCTGGAGTCATTGGAGCTCTCTTTTTCCTCTGGCTGCACACAAGAGTCGGCTTTAGTGGACACCACAGACTCCTCTAGCTTTCCATTCTTCATTGTGTCTACTGTAGAACATGTGTCCAAGCTGGGCTTAGGGGGAGATTGGTTGTTGTTGTTTTGCTTTAAGATGTGACTCTTGAGCAGACTGCTAGACTTCTGCCCTTTTGTTTCCTTTTTGGCCTCAGGCTTCTGCTTAGACACGCGGCTACGACTGGCCAGAGAGATGTGCACGTACAGCACTGTCATGATGACCACCGGCAAGTAGAACGCAGCGATAGCTGTACCAAATGTGACCGCAGGGTTGGAAAGGAACTGGATGTAGCATTGACCTGGTTCCACGGTCCGTTCTCCTACAATAAACTGCCAGAATAAGATGGCAGGAGCCCATAGGATGAAAGACAGGATCCAGGCGGAAGCAATCATAAGCCCTGCCATCTTGGTGGTTCTGCGTGTGGGATAACTAAGGGGTTTGGTCACACAGAAGTAGCGGTCAAAGCTGATGATGAGCAGGTTCATAACAGAGGCGTTGCTGACCACATAATCCAGTGCCAGCCATAGGTCACACACTATAGGACCAAGTGGCCAGTAACCCTTGATGATGTAGACCGTGTAAAGGTTCATGGAGAACACGCCGATGATGAGATCCGCACAGGCCAGGCTGAAAAGGAAGTAGTTGTTGACGGTCTGCAGATGGCGGTTGACCTTGATTGAGAGCATGACAAGGATGTTGCCCACAACAGTGACAAAACTGAGGGATCCTGTAACCAGCGCAATGAAGACCATCTCCAACGTCTTGTACGGGCTTTCGGCATCTGCCTCAACCACTGTACACGAGCCATTAGCACTGCTGCTGTCACAGCTGAGGTTGACATCATTGGACACGTTGCTTAATGAGCCTGAAACACAAAACAGCACACGGATGATTAAAAATGACAAAAATCCAGCTGATATTACCAACATTATCAGTAATCACACATTGATAAAATAACAAAAAGAGATGATTGCAGTGTGACATTTATGATGCATACTGCTTAAGTATTAATTTCTGTCATGAAGCAAATGGTTTTAATTTATGTGGTTTGTTAAAATGAAAGGGACCTGTTCTCCATGAGGTCTGTAATCAAGTCCATGTGAAAAGAAATCTTTGGAATCTTTTCCTAAAGGAAAAGTGTTTACGTTTATTGTTTACCTCACTGCAGCACTTTGTGATGTCCATCTGTCAAACAGTTATCGGATTAGATTTTCTTTATTTTCATTGCATGGTGCATACAATGAAATTTTACTTTCTGAAACACTTTCTTGATTGCTCAATATACTTAATAGCCTATACATCAAACATTCACACACATGCACTTAAAAGTCTGTACATCTAACGTTTACACAGATTTACCCATATATACATTCACCCATATATACATTAAATAATAGACATGATACTGAAAGACATTGTATTTTATCATTACCCATATAATATTGCACAGATTTAATACTGGAGGGTCTAATAAAATTAATAACACATAATAAATATTAGGGAAACATTAAACATTAGGGAAAAAAAGTCCCCAACAGCAAACAATTTAAAATATAAAGGTTTATTTTTGCATTACTTCAGTATTGTGAAATCCAGAATAATGTAACTTTTTTTGAAACATAATGATGTTATTAATCTTTAAGTTATTTTTGGCATTTGAGAAAGGATCTCAAGCTGTGACTCAAACTCAAAATTATAAAGCTTTTAAACAAGAGGGTACTACTATCCCTAATGGTATATGCTTTAATGTTTTATGAAACAGCTTCATATATGCAACCCATATGCTGTTTGATCAAAAACAAAATGAGTCTTTATTTTGTTGTGCTGTTTATTACTAAAGAAAGAAAAGCTATGTATCGTTCACTATAAAATATAAACTTGTAAAGTTACACATTTGATGCTAAGATGTAACAGAGTGTGAGGGTGTCAAGCATCTGGTGAACAACAGATGATTTATATCTTCGCAATTAATAACACGCTCATGTTTTATTCAGATTAGACACACATTTAACTCCTTACAGACATTATCCAGTCACACAAGTCAAAGCTGCCCTGTCATTACACTCATCTGACCCCTGAGCCCCCCAGTCATCTAAGCTGCTCAGGAACAATTAAAGACACAATTATTAGACATGGATCTTAAGAACCCTGAGACTTTTCATGAAAGCCTAAAAAAAGAAAAACTGTGACACTGTGACTGTCATGCATGTATAAACCAAGTTATCTACAATTTCTATAAAATACTTAATATTGTTGCCTTTGTCATAGATATACTAACGTAAAGATCTTGATATATAAAATCTAGAGGGTTTTGGCAAGCATGCCATGTGTGAATGTGGGTTGCGTTTCTAGAGGTTTCATCATGGTGCACACTGCATGCTAAATCCTGCAAAAGGCAGCTCGGTACTGCTCTACCAACTAAAAAATGCAAGTAATAAAACATATCATTAAATATCATTTTAATTCTTTTAAAGCATAAAATGGCAAAGTTTTAGGTCACACATTATCCATAACCTTCATGTATACTTGTGGAAGCTGCTCTCATACTGATAAAACATTAATCCAAAGGGCAATTAAAAACCTTGTTTGAAGGGACTTAGTCAGCCCCTGTATGCTAAAAAATAAAAATGCACAAAACACATCAGAACCAGTACAAACACCCTTACGCGTTTTAAAGGCACAATAAGTATTACATTAATTCCTGAAGGGCTTTTAAAATTGTGACATCTTTTGAAGGTTGCCATCTTCTGGATAACTGGAGAAACTACTAGTCTATTATTGAGAAGAAATATGGGCTGCAGGCTAGCTGTGAATATGATTACTACCTCCCTTAATGATTCTGAACATGTGAACACTAATAAAACTAGACGTGGGTGCTTTACATTACTCTGCATCATTAAAGATCTAAAAATTCAAAAGTCTTTTATTACTATTCGATCTGAAATCAGTTTCCACCGGAGGATGGACTTCCATCCAGCCCATCGCTTTATCTGTATTCTGCTTTAAACCACCTGACTGATTATCAGCAGGCATCAAAGCATTTCCACACTCTGGACAGCCAGAAACCGCATAGCCTATTCCTTTTGAAAGCTTTTTGACAAACAGATACAATCTCTCCTCCTCTCTCATCCAAACGTGGATCACATATCTTAAGGGGTGTGGCCACTAGTACCCAGCAGTACTTTAGAGATGAAAGAGTCAATTGAGTTTGGGTCTCTTTCTGTAATTTCCCCTCAGGTGCAGGTGACTCAGTGCGGGGAGACGATTCTTTACGCCTTATCAAATATGAATCAGCAATTACTCAACTGTGGATTCGAGCAGAGCGGAAAGATAAGTGCCGAACCTCATTAAATATAAATCAAGAATAATTATCTGACATCACCCTGCTCTTGAGTCTCTGTGTTATTTAGGTTTCTCATATAATTTAACTTTGTACATAAGCCTTATTTTTAACTGACATCCCAAAGAAGTCGACTATAGTGGAAACCAGCCCTTGTCTGGGATGTTGGTGAAGAGGTTGTGGTCGGGAAGCAATATGTGCCTGTATAGCTACATAGCATTACTTCATATATTCCACTGTCAGAGTGCAGACAGCAACTGTTATTCAGATAATAGTAAGACAAAATCTTACAAGACAGAAAGAGCAGAAAGCCATCCCTCCCCCCACACACTCAAACATCACACACAAGCATCTCATAAGAAAAGGCAGATTCTGAGAATCACTCACAACACAAATCCTGCACATACAGCAGACTGAGGAGATCAACCCCAGCACTGTAAGATCAGTTTCTGCTTCTGTGGAATGTCTGCCTGCTCTGCCTGACTTCCTCTGATCTGACATGCCATGCGGGGCTTTTTCTCCATTTGAAATCTCACAGCTGGAATCAGAATTCATAGGCACAATAATAATAATGACAACATAGAGCCTTGAATTCATAAATGAGATCTGTTTACACAAACAGTCTGAGTCATTCTTAAAGTCACTGTATAATGAGATTGAGAGACAGCCAATGTCAGTTCAGATCACTCCTTCTGAATTTCCTGTTGTTTCTCTACATATAAATGAATATAGCCTGCTCATTTCTTTCTATATGTCTGTATTTTTTTGTATTCACAAGTTGTCTCAAAAAACCACTGGCTTCTCTTCACTGCATTAAAACATTTCCTGAAAGAGCCTTTGTTGTCTGTCTATTTGTTTGTTTAGTTTAAGGGTTTTCCCCTCTTCAGAAGCCTCTTACTGAAGGTTAATATTCAGAGAGTCAAAGCTCTTTGAGGATGGAGTGACATTTGTGTACTGTGGGGGTGGCTGAGCTTTGAACCAGCACAATACCTGCTCTGACTCCCATGTCAGGAGATAAAACAGTCTGGAACATTTCAGATACGCTGACAAACATCTTGGCTGAGCTTGCACTAAGCATTCGATTTTCACTATTACCCGTGAATTTTGAACAGATTGTGCTGTTGCAGAAAAAGCGGAAGTTTGCGTCTTAACTGAAATTAATTTCAAGCCATCCCACCGCCCCACCTCCTCCAGACCATTGCTGATTTTATCTATGCTGTTTGCATCCGATGGGTGGAACTGAATATCCGTAACAGAGACAGACAGTCAATCTCAAACTAACAGATGATTCCCGTATCTCACTGCATGATGAACATCTTTCATCGACACGCCCGGCACACCACTGAAACCAGAAACTTCTTTTTGCAGTCCAAGAACAAAATATTAAGATAAATTGATGTATGCAAGCTTAATAATGCATTGGACCTTTCTAGAGTTTATTTCTGCTCTGTTCCTAGAAAGGATTAAAACCAAATGTAAACCACATTGACCTCTCATAGCACACCATAAAACGTTACAGCTTAAATGTATTACATACACTATTAAGCAAGTTTCCTGCTAAATGAGCATGAAGTGAATCTATTTTGGTGATACAATCTCATTCTGAAGTTCTCACACAGCTGTGGCTGTGGAGCTGGCCGGATGCAGACTGAGACAGGGTGAGCAGTGCTTAGTCTGCGGCAGTGAGATATGAGGGGTCTGATCACAGCTGGCTCTCAGGACCGCAACAGTTCTGTGCCTGATCACAGCCTTACTGCCAATGCTGTGCAGATGGATTCATCTGCTTTATTCTGTGTTCCTGAGCTCAATGCCCTACACGAAGGGATACACTGACCTGTTTAACAGAGCTTTGGAAACAATACCGGTTTACAGCTATCAGGAGGACTGTAATCTGTATCTACAGAACGACTCCTGACCACAGTTCCTGACCAGCAATTCTGAGAGCAGTGGTGTGTCAGCGATGTGTAGGAACGTTATAAATGGTGTTAATTTTAAAAGGAACATCATTAAGTGAGAGGAAAGCTCCATCATTTATATAATCATAACAATTAATCTACTTTTACCTCTCTCAAATCTTCTCGTTCCTCTCAAGAGACACACATTTTGCACATAAACTCCTTATTAATGACCCCTATTTCTCTCTCTCTCTCTCTCTCTTACACACACACACACACACACACACACACACTTTCTCTATTGCACCTTTTGTAGATCCAGACTTAATTACCCAGTACACATGACTGACGTAATATAAATTCCTAACCACATACTATGTGTATTAAAGCCATAAAATCTATTTTAAATTGACATATCCTTATAAAACATGCCATTAATCAATGATATTGTATTTGTAAAAGATGTTAATCATGCAGGTGTAGTTGACTGCTTGCAGGAGAGAAGCCATCAGTAAAGCTGTGATTAATATTTTGCAGAAAGACACAGAGCAACAGAAGACAATGCTCAACAGGCCAAATCACATTTAGTCTAATGTGACAACATGGACAGCACAATTTATTCACAGTACACCAGAACACTAGCACAGTGATGCAGTACCAACATCCAGGAGAGAGAGAGAACAAAAGAAACAAAATCAGTTGTCAATGGACATTGTTATGTGTTGAATTGCAATCTTTGTGTCAGTACCTTTAAAAGGCTTGTCATTGCCTATTGGAGACCTCTACTTCCTTTCTGCTTTCCTGCCAGTGAATTTTGGCTGTTTGGCTCCGTGTATAGTGAGGTGATGACATGTTATCCAAAATACTGTCAAGTAACTTTTCAGAGTTTCCTAAGCGACTCACAAACCGAGACTTATATAATCTGTCATTTTTTCCACTGTTTGTCTCTTGTGCTAAGCACTGGGATGCAAAAAACAGCAGCTGTTGCTCAAACACTTCCCTGCACGCACGCACACACACACACACACACACACACACACACACTAACATGTTCATAAAGGCTAAAACCTTATCTATCTTTCCATTTGATTTAATGACAAGGATGGGAGTCAACTCAGCTGCAAAGAAATTGACTATGGATGCCGTCACACACACACACACACACACACACACACACACACACACACGGTTACTGCTCATTTAGTGAATCTATTGGGAGTAAAACAAGAAACCCTCCAGTTACCAGCTGGCAGCTTGAAACATAAAGCCATCTGCTACCAAATATATTTTTTCCCCACCAGTATAACTATAAACAACAGAATCACACATCAATATCTGTTAATTGACATAAACATCTGTGCGTGATCTATGTACATTTACCACAGAATCATGTCAATGCAAGTATAAAAAGGTCAAAAGGTTTTCTATAACAACCCAAAAAGTTGTAATTAAAAAGTGTTAAGGTAGTCTGCCTTACCAAAATTCTTTTATAATTTATTATGTCAAGCAACTGCTTTGACAAACAAAAGTTAGAGCTCGTTAACAAGCCGACCAGGGCACACAGAAGTATACACAGATGACACAGATGGCCTCTGCAGAGTCGAACAGACATCACAGTGGGAGTGTGTGGGATGTTGTGCTCTGTTCATCACAGTCCTCCTTTGATTGTACTATGTGCTCGTTATACCATCCCGCATACTGGCCACTGGCAAACTAACGACTTGCCAACAAACACACACACACACACACACATACATGTCAGATAATAATGACAGTAGCTATGTAATTTCTTATTCCCTGCATGTGGCATCATAATAAGGCACAGCTCCCGCTTTGTCACATTTTATCAGCATTGATTACTAAGGCAGCATTGATTTTCCTGATCAGTCAGATCTGTACACAGATCAGCAAAACATTAAAAGCACTGATCAAGAATCTAATATACTGATATAGCCCAGTGAGAATCAGCGAAGAATCAGCACACATTTTAACTGGAGGTTTTATACCCTAGACAAGCATTATTGATGTCTCTGATTGGCAGGGAGTCTAAGAGAGATAGTGATGTGGGTGATGGTTTCCTGGTAACACTGTCGTTAGCAGCATGAAAAGAACATGTGAAATTATTTACACACACAACCAACTTACAAAATGATCAATGTTATTCTCTTGCCCAGCATTGGAAAACTAATGTATTCATCTGAGTGGGTGATGATTTTCATAATGCTGTCCTGCTGTAGAATATAGGGACACTAGGTGATGTTCATTATTGATGGGTGCAAAGTTCAGCTTTGCTTTATTCAGAGGTGCTGAAAGACATACATCGCTATTGATACCGCAATTTGTGTGTCAATTCCCATGAGAAATTAGTGCACCCTGCTCTGCCCTGGAGATAACCAATCAAATGCAGCATCAATAACAATTCAATTATACTCAATCAACACTGATTTTATGGCAGTCTTAAAGGACAGTCACAGCCAATCCCCAAACCTTCACAAACCAACCTGGGCCAATAAAGCAACATAAAGTTAATTTAAGCGAAAGTGATTCTTTCAAAACGTGATTTTGTTTAAAATCCCTGGTGTAATAACCTACCATTAAAATAATTATCACATAAAATCGCATCACAGCTTTTCTTAACCACAATTCTGATCATTTGAGGTTTTTTCTGATGATTTTTCTGAAACAATTACGTGGATTTTTCCAGCAGTGGGCGCTGTTCCGGGACCAAAATCTGTTTTAATTGCCCATGAGATGCTGTACGTCACGTAATAATGCTGCAGAGAATAAGCTCAGGCAATTTTTATCATCACACTAAATTTATACTGACAAACAAAATATCCTTCATAATTGCCTGATGAAATATTTAGCCAAAAGGTGTCACAGGTGATGCAATTATTGATGGCCAGTGTCAGAACGCTCTGGTGGTTGTTCGGAGCAAATTCTGCTGCTTCAGCTCTTATTCGCTCTAACTGCTTGGGATCCACAGAGAACTGTTTGTGTCTCCAGGCATTTCATTCTTTTCTCAAATTGTTTGTGTGCGTCTGTGTATCAGGGTAAAACAGCAGCATAGCGACACACTTTCCTCTGTGAAACTGGGTTAACACCCAGACAGAAACAAAGACAGGAAGAGTGAGGAAGAGTGTAAAAAACAGAGATAGAGAGAACAAGGCATCATACTTTCCCTATAGGGGATTCTTTAGGACTTTACCAGTTCACACAATCACAAATCATGGTCAAAAAATCAAGAAGACACCGTCACATGTGGCAGAGAGATGTGACTGATTTGGCCGAGATAAGCGAATTGAGAGATTTGTATTCTTTGAAAACTGCATATGACAGCCACCTTTATGCTTGAGACTTCTTAAATAGTTCAGTTGCTCAAAATATCTGTTTTTGAATTTAATGACAGGAGAGGAACCTGTGCATGTATGACTGAAGTGAAATGTCTGCTCTGTGTACCGCGCTTCTGCTAAGCTTGAAAGGCAAAATTGTCAGTGTAGAGGACGAATTGGATCCAGTGCACTAGTTTTTAGATGAAACATGCATGTGCTTTCAGTGTCTATAAGTGTGAGATTGATTGTTAATTGAGAAGGAGGCACCCTGACATCCCTGCATGTCACTGAGTTAAGGGTCTCATGCCTCCTAGAACACTTAAAGCAAGACATTTTGTTCACAGTTTCACCATGCATCAAGCTTGTCACTAGCAAATTCACGGTACTTTATATGGAGCAAAGAAGATATCACATTGGTCTGTGTTATTGCCCTGTATTAATCATGACATCTTTCAGCTACAGAATGACCACTGGGTTTTAGGGATCAGGTAACAGAGTAGTAGTGATAAAACAAGGTAAATTGCCCAAAAACGTCTGTCATCTCAACCTGAATCCAATGTCTGCCGAAAACCTTAACAATAATCGATGCAAAGAAAACGTCAAAGCTAACCTATCTAAATGTCAACCAACCCTTCTAAAATGCCTTGGGACAAGCGAAACAGCACCACAGAATCAAATTAAACCCATCGGTCACAAACACACATGCATATGCATGTGCTCTGCACACTCCAATAAGGTGTCTTTAAATATGTAATTTATAAAATATCTCCAAAGCTTTGATGTTTTATATTTATTGTTCTGCACAAGGATGAACAGTACACACACATATACAACAGATGGAACATAGACTTATCAACAGACACACTTATCAACAGACACGATCAGACTTTTTGTTTTGGAGCAAATAAAATGCAAATATGTATTTATAGTCTTTTATTAATGTCCTATATATGTTTTATATTAATACCATAAATCATATTATTCTGTAGACAATTGTAAAATTATACCTTGCCTTTATAAAACCAATGTCATTAATGGAAATGCGCAGACAAACACTTCTGCGATCAACTCAGATCTGTCCTTGTTCATTCAAATCACTAAAAACACTAATCATACCAAATCTACCTACCATAATAGCCATTTGGATAAATATATCAAACTAAGTTGTACTAAATTAATTCTACACGTTTTTAAATGAAAAGGGCACTTAAATACACTACTGTTCTCAATGATAACTATTGAATGTTGCAACAATTAATTGGGATTAACAGGTTGAATCATTTTTGCTGCTGTATTTAAGGCTTATTTTCAATGTTTTTATGTTCATTTGACCTTCAGGTAAGAACTACATCTAAGAAAGGGATCGACAAAATAAAAAACTTTAATATGATAAGCATTTATAATATTTAATTTTCTTGAGATAAAGATATAATCACAGGCAAATGAACGTTTTGCCTGTAATTATAGCCTAGATTTAAATGTGTAACTGTTTAGGTACTCAGTTGAACAAACTAAGACTCTCATTGCGTCGCGTTTGCTGTGATTTCAAATAAAACTGTTCTAAGATGCCTTTACTTGGGCTTTAACTTACCGTTAAAGTTCCAGGGCGCGAGTCCCTCTGCTCCAGTGCTGTTAGTTACATTCATGTTGCATGGTTTTTAAAATGCTCAGCCAGCCGGAAGACAAAAGAAAAAGAATCCACCCTTCCTCTACCACTCCAAGTTTTTTAAAATTTCCTTTTTCCTTACGATTATTAAAAGGGCTGTCCTCATGTTGCGACTTCACATCGTGCGCTTCTGACACGCGTCTCTCGCCGGCACTTAAAAGCTTGTTAGGACTGTGTACATCGACATCGCGACTGGCTGCTCACCTAACACACCTCGAGCGGAAGTGTGAATCTTTTTCTCACGATCGGGTCGGTTTACAATCCGCCAGATGTTGCTCTCATCTGCGCGAGAGGCTCTGATCTCTTTCCAGGAGTTTAGCGCGCGTCTGAGGCAGCGGACTTTCAATGATGTCATCCACCTTCATCCAATCACCTGACAGTCCGCAGGTCCGATCGATTTAACCTACAGCTATACTTTCCGACTGCTCTCACCTATACTTTCCGACTGCTTTTCAGAGAGCCTAAACAATTATTCAACATAAATAGAAAAGTAAACACAGTAGTCTTTCATATTTTTAGACAGAGCTTATTATGGGACATGGCTTATGTTTGTATCTTGGTGTAATGCTTGTGATGAGCGTGGCTTTCGCTCAGCCCTGTACTGGACCAACGGCACAGCAATTCAGCACCACAATTCGTGGACAGCGCTCAGCAAATCTCAAACTATTAGCGTACCGACACGGAACAGGGACTTCGTTAGCTGGAAATTAAAACACGACCGAAGTTTCCTGATTCACCAAAACAACAATATTTAAAATGAAAAAATACCCGAGGCACTATTTGCATTTTACTCAGGACACTTTGGAGAACCTCTTTGTGACATTCTATTGTGTACTCCCTGAAAAGCTTTTATTGCGTCACTGGAGGAACCATCGGGGATGTTTAGAAGTCTTGTAGGAACCTGTGCATAAAATTTTGCAAAATGACATGAATGACTGACGATGAATGACATAACTACACAGAGTCACGCGCTCAGACCGGCCAGCGGTTTCACAAAATTTCTTTAGCACAAAGAGCGCCCTGTCATAGTGTATATACATAGGCGAGTGTGATAAGGGCGAGTGTGACTGAGGCATAAGAGTGTTTGGAGCTCGATTTAAGAATGAAAATCCACCAAAAAGAATTAGCCCCTCTCGGCATATTCGAAGGTCTTGCGCCCTGACTCGAGATTAATCTCGCACTCTGGCAGCTGTCTCACAACAGACTAAAATGAGATTGATGCCAGCCAAAACAGAGAGCTCGCACATTGACAATCATTTCAATGGCAGCAGAGAGCAGAAACCTGACAGCCACTGACAACCCGTAACGAAATAATCTAAATCAGACGCGGGCGTAACGTTCCTTCAGTGTGCGCTCTGCCGCCGATGAGCAGCGCTTTTAATTGAAGTACACAAGCGTGAACTATGGAATAAAGAATGCGTATGCTGTAACTAAGTTTACAAATGTGTAGGCAATCAATTTGCCTCGTCTTATCTTTTTTGTTTTTCCCAAATCACTATTTGTCTTTTGCATGTTCCGGTTATGCAGCAAAATATCTAAATGCCCCCCAATATTTGGAAGAGACGCCTTTTTATAAATTTGTCTTTAATAGAAACATAAAAAATGTTTTAAATATATTTGCTGGTTGAGATTACACAACGCATCAGGATAATGTATTTTACATTTGAGTAATACATTTTTATGTATTACTCATTTGTACGTTTTCTTGTGTTAAGAAAGGTTGACAAACTTTATATTAAATGGTTTGTCATGATTTCATTAACAGATTTAAGATAAGGTATAGGTACAGATACAGGTTCAAGATATTCTCTTTCATATACAATACATATCACATATTTATAGCACATACTTATAATATAAGAGTGAAAATAATACTGAATTGAAGGAGGATTAATCACATTGATTGTTGCGCTGACACTGCACCAAGACACACATACACATGCTCACACACAAAGTCTAGTTAGATCAATACAGCCACTAATCCATAGGATTATGTTGCTGAGGTCATAACTCTGAACTGTCTCTTTGAGACAGACTGTGTAATTATGACAGCAAAACCACCATCATTCGCACATTAACAGCTTTTGTCAACCAAGTGAAACAAACAGGCAAATGTAGAAAGGGAGAAAAAAAACTTTGCAGTATGTATTTGTAGACATGTCAACTGCAACATATAGGCACACAGTTTAGATGTCAGTAGCTTTAGCTGTAATTAATACGGGAAGCAATATGATTAGGTCAGGTGATGTGACAGAAGAAGAGACAGCAAAATGACAGATGTAGCTGTGTGTAGGCATGTGTACAAGGTCCTTGACATCTAACAAATTAAAGTCAGATATATTGGCTTTTGTATGAAGCTATCATATATAATCTTAAGTCTATAAGCAGCCCCTTGCTTACAAGCGTAGTGAGCTCTGATGGACAACCCCCTTCCCTTATAGATTTATATAGGACTATAGAACTGTCCACGGTATCACCATAGCAAGTGAACACCACTCACATAGCAAGTGAGTTTGATATATTGACTGTTTTATATATCTTTCTATATAGTGGCTTCAGATGCATGTCACAGTTTATGTTGTTTTTTTCACGATTTGTCTCAAGCCTTATAAAATAGGTGGCTGTTAAGAGGTGTGTGTGTCTCTAAAAGGCAGAAACAGTTTTAGACTAAGAGTAAAAACAGAGTTCTACAAAATGTAGGGAGAAAAGTAAATCCCTCACAGCTTGCCTAAACTCCCAGCAGCCCTTCCCACAGAGCAGCCAATTTATTTCCATTAGCTGAGCAGGTACAAGCAACAATTAAAGCAGATAAAAACATGATGTACTAAGTGACTTGGATGATTAGCCTCTTATTAGGATAATACGTGTTTAGTGGCATCAGTAATCCACAGGGAGAACGGATTCACCAGAATCACATCAAACAGCATCACACAGAGAACATTAACAGCTGAGTACAGCTAATATCACCCACTCACCTCCCATATCCTCACCAGTAAAGAGAGAGGGGGGAGGGGCGGCTATAAAAGTGTTTTGTAAAAGTTCACTGATGTTATTAACCACATTCTTAATTCAAAACCTAATCTTAAAATTGCATTTAATATACTTTTATGAGAACAGATTCATTCTATATCCTTTGGGAATCTGTCCTTCTGCACCTCACAGTCTTTAAACTCTAAACAGGAAATGAAAATATTAAATCACAGCCGCAATCAAAGACACACACAGCAAATAAAGCGCTCAGATTACACCTCTCATTAAGATAAATTAAGATTGTATTGGTAGATGAGTTTTTGTTTCAGCTTTCAGTCTGAAGGCCTGTAATCTGTCTTTATTATACCCCTGTGATCTGTACACAGAGATTACAGAGTTTACCAACATTATCAATAATTACCATGTTTAAGAGAAAGAAGGCTATAGAGACAGATACTGAGATTAATCTAATTATAAATACGAATAAATACATTAAGATGCTGTGAGAATAATAAGGCGTTTTATGTTTCTCAAGAGTCCTCACTATGTTGTCAGAACTTTCTGCGTTTGGTTGTTTATAGGTTTGTATGTACTGTGGGTGCTCAGGGCTGTACGGGACTACTGCAGGTAGGAGGAAGTGATATAACATTTTCACAATGTAACATTTCACACTCTCAGAAGAGAAGCAAAGTTCAGCTGTACCACACGGACAGCAACAAGACAAAACAGTTTAACCAAGAATGACTACATTCAACTGACATATTCAGTGACTCTGGGCCTCATTTATAAAATGTGCACACGCAATTTTATGTTAGAGCGTGCATACACTAAAATTCACAATAATGTTTATATTTAGGAAATGGTTTTTGATGTGGAAAAGTGCTTAGCAGAAAAGACATACACCTTTTCCTAGTGATAGGCAGTCAGAGTACTGCAGGTATTTGAAAATCTAAGCAACAACTATCATTCGCAATTTATACATTTCACATCTGAAAAAGAGACCTATGCACGTTTGATGCACATTCACATACACACATTTGAGAAATAATCGTAAGATCAAATGTTGGACCGTTTATACGCAACAATTTATAAATGAAGTCCCCTGAGAGGGTCAGTAAATAAAAGTGTTAAAACAGGAATAAGATCAAAAACAGGTTTAAGATCAAAGAGTGCAAGGAAAATAAATTATGGTGTTTCCACCTATGCAGAAATACTGGTACTGTCCTAAACTGTGAGAGGACATGCAAAAATGTCCAGTCAAACTCTCATGAGCTAGTGTGCATAAGGGTAATTGACCTATAAACATACACATTCACTGATACTTGTGCCTTCTATGCTTGCTCTCTCTCTCTCTCTCTCTCTCTCTCGCGCACTCTCTCGCGCACTCTCTCGCGCACTCTCTCTCTCTCTCGCTCGCTCGCTCTGTCTGTCTCTGATGTGGTTATGTTAAATTAGATTTCCTGCAGCAGAGCTGATCTAATTGGACAAAACTTGCCTTCGGGGAATGCCAATATTACCCAGCATGCACTTCTCAGGGGAACAGTCAGGAACATGTCAGGGTGGTGGCATCTGCAGGTGGAAAGTGAGAGAGTAAATTTGGTAAAGCACCTGTAAGACAGGTACCGTATGTTGCAAAGGCCCCACTGCATCTAAATAAAGTGTGTTTTTGTCAATTATAAGTAGACTTGAATATCTGTCTTCTAAAAGTAACATTGGAAAGTAAGTTACGTCTGATTCTGGTTTTATATTCGGCAGTGTTTTTGTCTGTTTTTATAGCTGTTGCCATAACCCTTAAAGAAACTACAGAGGTTGTACTTTCTAAAACATAAGAAGTTCATCCTGCTATAGATTGTCCAGTTCTACACTGGCATCTTTGAATCTGTCCTTACCTCATTCATTACAGTATGGTATGGGTCAGCCAGAACACATAAACTGAGCAGACTTCAGGGCAATGCAAGCTCAACAGAGCAATTTCATTGGTTGCAGTATGACCCCTCATCCAGGACCTGTATGAATCAAGATCTAAAAATTGAACAGTCAGGATCATCACCCTCTACTCAGCTGCTTCCCAACAAAGAGGAGCTACTGAACCATCAAAACTAAAACCTCTAGACAAGAAATATTTTTCATGTATTACTGCCCTATTGCTTCAACATTGAACGAAAATTTATAAAAAAAAACTTCTGCCTTTTTCAAAAGCATTCCCAAACCAACACACCTTTACACACCTAGTATGTGCACTGTATTGTATTGTATATTGTGTATGTATTGTATTGTATGTCTTAAAAATAAAAAAATAAATTATTTTTTGTATTATTTATATTAACTCACTTACTGGGGCTGGTCTATCCACCCACTTTTACTTTGAATCTAAACTACAACGAGACAAATATACAAATTAAAATATAAAGTGCAAAACTTTAAAATACTGTAGCATTCAGATACTGTTGAAGAGCCAAGATAAGCGAACAAATGGGAGTGATGTAACATTGTACAGTCTGTAAATAGCCAATCACAGAGCTTTGCATTTCTGTACTTGCAGAATGCATTTTAAATCCTCTGACAGTTCAGTCCCACAGCAGGCATATGTGCAAGTCTGTGTGAGTGAAGACATTTGATTGACAGAGGCTAAATGCAGCCTGACTTCCTCTCACAAACAACCCTATTTATAGCTGCAATCTCACCTCTGCTTAGATTCATATTTTCTAACAGTGTTTCGGTCTTCCTTATTTCCCCAAATAAAATAAAGCTCATTAAGATTCATCCTTGGTTTCACACTGGAGGATTGTGTGATCTTCAGAGTACTGTAGACTGGGAGCATTCTCTGTAATGGCTGGAGTCTGAGACGAGAATAATTACCCTACATCAGACCGAGTTAATGCCAGAATTACAACAAGCTCAAATGGCCTTCTGGTTAAAATAAGAGGTCAACCATGTCTGATCTGTGCTCAACTGAACATTGTGTCAAACTAGCTAAGAGTGGTAGAGAAAGAGAGCAAATTGAGAGATTAGTATGGATATTGACAAATTGAGTGAAGCTTTAATTTCTTCCTATAGTCTGTGGAGAAACCATATCTTCTATTTTTTAGTTTAGAGTCTCCAGCCCCATTTGATTTAGTCTTTTCCCAGCCCTTGTTAAAGACATGCATGGTTTTAACCTTTTCTAATGTGATTTACAGAATACTGTGGGCATTGTTTCTCATCCTAATTTAATCCAGGAGGATTTCCAGAAGTTCACTGGTCTTTACAGTTATTCCTTTAGGACTTAGTTAAAGAAACATATAATCAGTTTTTTGTTACTCATCCCTGCAATAGGCCTCAGACAGACACAATACATTTTTTGTGATGTAAATCCAACATGCACTTTAAAAAGACCAATATTTTCATTTGCATTTACCAAAGCAAAAAAAATAAATGACATTTTAAAGGACATTAAGCCTTTATTTTCTAGATTTGTTCTCATTTAAAATCTGCAATCAAATGCATAAATTATTTTAACAAGCATTTATGCCGAAGGCTGTAAATGTGTATTTATGAAAATACGCAAGCTTTAGAAGATCCATCTATAGATTTTATTGATTTTATTGGAGAAATGGATAGAAATGGATTTACACTTAAACAGTAGAAAAAATGTATTGTATATTTGTAAAACCACTTATCCTGTAAAATTACAATTAGGGCTTTAAAGGCTGAAAGCTTTGTGGACTAAAAGCAGTTTCAATAATTACTTTTCATGACATGGGGACAGAATGATTGGCACACCTGTGATTGTAGTTAAAGTGCTCTATTTTTCATTACTACCTGCACAGCATTTCATGTCCTCCCTGCTGACTGTTGCTCCACACTACAGCACGATCCCGCTACATGACTCCAAATGAAATCCCAATGTCTCCACACTGCTTAAGCAGCAGACTTCGTAGGGAAACGAGGGAGATTAGCGGGAGAAAGGGGGACAGAGTGACGGTTCGCAAATCAATAGTTGCTCCACAGATGAGCAGAATTTATCCCTTCGTAAATAGAGCAGAGTCTGGGGATAGTGGACAGTAATCAGATTTAGACTTATGTTCTGCTGAAGAAGCCACTAAGGAACACAGTAAACATGCTCAGAGAAGCCTTGGCCAGGGCCAAGGTTTTTTTAGGTAGAGAGAGAAAGCGAGAACATGAATAAAAGACAGGACAGTTTGTGTAGGAGAAACTGCCAAAGGCGAGAAAGGCAAAATGAGCATGGCTGAGGTCCCAGAACTGCTATAAGAAGCTGGACTTTATGTTGTGGTATTTTCATTTTTTGTTATTTACTCAGAGCGGAGGCACTGCTCTTTTGCCAAATCAATATGCTGGAGTCAGATGCACAGGAGAAAGGGTGCAGGGGGATGTGTTACTTTTGGGTTACTTTGATTCAGGGTACAGTAACAGCAGGCAGAAATACTGTACAAGCAAGAGTCCTCCTGAACTACATCAACAACCCTAATGTCTTGCTGGCACATTCGGTCCCTGTTCATTTAAAACATGCATGCTTTGTGAAGTGTAAACCTTAAACACTGTACTCTTGCCACCCAGTATGTTTCTGAATGTAAGGCCTACTACATCCAACAGGCTGTCAAACATCCATTTACAAACAATTTGGCCAACGATCCAAGGTGTTAAGCTCTGTATATCCTACTGTTTAACTTTGCAAAGTCCACTGAATTCTCCCCGCAGTCTGTGGGTGGCAGGTTAGGTTTCTGTTTATACTGGCACTACGGTGTAATCTACAGGGCAATATGAGCCAGTTGAGTCATAAGAAAGGACATTCCATCAGAATAAATGCCAGTGGGTCCTTTTCTCCACTCAAAGTTAAATGTCATTCTTTTTTACGTTCCCCTTTTCTCACGTCTTCATTCGTTCCCTCTCTCTGCCTCTCTCTCCTAACATCTCTGACTGTTGCTCAAAGCTGTGTGATTATTATGCCACTAAAATCAATGACATTCAGGAGAACCTGTCCAGCAGGAAAGGTCACACACACACACGCACTGTCTGTGTTCCACAGTCATATACTATATGTAGACATCCAGCCCTGGTCAGACATCCAGTCTTCTGGCTATTTCTCAGACATATTCAACTCATATTGTACAACAGATATCACAGATGAGAAATGGGCAAACACTATAAATACAGCAAGTATACGGTCTAGAGAAATTGTCTGGCAGACCGCTGAATAGTCTGGTCTTAAATCCTCTGCAGGTCAGACGTGCTTAAAAGATAAGGGTCTATTAGTAGAAGAATGCAAAGCCCCAGCTGACTGAATCAATATGTAATGAACACACTGGCCTCCTAAGAATATTACTGGCTCTAAATGAACAGAACCATTTTAAAGTTGTCTATCAAGAATGGCCACAGGGATTGTATACTTTAATGGTGTCAGCTCTGTTCTAAATTCTCTTTAGTCCACAACTCTTGCACACGATTATTATCGCCTCCAGATTCTAAAATCTTCAACTATACTGCAAAGATCCTTTTTATCTTAAGTATTTCTGACTTGTTTTTTCCAGTAAAAATATTTAAACCTCTTTAAAACAGTGAAGCAAAACAATAAATTTAAAAAAATAAACAATAAAAAGAGGTTTTGTTTAAAAGTTATATTTCAAGAAAAATATACTTTGGCCAGTGTTGTAAGAAACAAAAAGTCTTAATAATTACTTAATAACTAACTGCATCTTGTTTTAAGATATTGCTCACTGAAAAACAAAAGCTGGTGATGAAAAACAGTTCAGACTCTCTAATGAGGATTACGTCTATTTTCCATGCAAAAGGTCAAAATATTATGCACCATATTATGCAGAATTCAGGAAACAGTTCAGGTGTTTAATACATGATTAAATATCTAAATTAATAAGACGCTGTCCTGCTAGCAATGTAATAAAAACTCTAGATGGAAATACCACAAGATTGTGCATCTAAAATTGCTCTCATTGATCAGTGCACACATACAGTCTCTTGCTTTATTAGGTGATCCCTCACCCTCCTAGAAGACAAGAAAAACAGGGAATGTTTAGGATATAAACCATTACTACATATTGTGTGTTTGTGGAGTATGATGGTTCTCTGTGGACTTGATGTCTAAAGATGTATATTTACATGAAACATTAATTGGAATACCCAGCAATTATCTAAATAATTTAAAAGAAATCATCTTTGCATTAAAGAAAGTCTTTTCACATGGGGGTTTCTCAGATCTTTTGAGGGCAAAGACGCTGAAAGTTATGTGAGCATGCTACAGTTTTTTTAATCTACGCCTATGGTCAGTTTCACACAGGTATTAGGGGCTCATTAGTTCAATTGGTTCTCATGCTGATTCTTAATGCCACATCAAACAAGCATGTGATCAGTTCCGAGAGCTGTCATACCATGTAATATTTTAAACTAGAATGTTCCACCACTCTAGTAGTGTTTTAGATTAGGTTTATAACATTCAGGATCTGATCCAGGTAAAGAAAGCCATGCCTGCTGTTCAATTCCTCAATCCACTAGTTGCTGTAACACATTCAATAATCAATATTCAATTCAGTTTCTCCCATAACATAAGAGGCACCAAAGATCCTGAAATAAAGAATCTAGTAGCACATCCCCCAACCTTACCAACCTCTATACTGTGAGGAGATTGCTAGTGTTCATATTAACCCAGCTCACTCAGCACAGCCATTACAGAGGTCCAATCAATTGTGTCAACACTGACAGACTCTTCCTGCACCAACCATGCAACCCACACCATGCAGTAGCTACCTCTCTACTGCTTCAAAGCTCAGCAGATTAATCCCTTCACAGCGATTAAACAATCCTGACACATAGTGGTCAGAGGTCAGATCAATTAGACTTTTATCTAGCACCTCCAACCTACGTTTTTTAAAGCTTTTTATCTGAGTGATGCTGAGCACAATAAGGTTTGACTTCATCATGTCAAGGAAAAAGAAAACCAGAATGTGATTGTCTACCACTTCAAAATTTTCTGAAGAATTTTTGTTTGTGACTTTTTAGTCACACAGACTTTGTTCATGTGCAGCACAGAGTAAGCACATCTTGGAGGGTTTTAGAATTCATTTAAGTTGAAACTGTGCAAAACTACAAAGCATATCAACAAAGACAGACACATACAATAGAACCACAAATATTTATAGGCCCATTTCTGTTTTCAATACTCAAATAAAAGATGATGAAACTCTTTTAAATAATGTAATAATCCTCCAATCATAACTCTTCCTTTTCAACACTAACCACTATGTATTTAAACCAACCTAACCAAATATAATGGTTAATAAATGTTTCATCAATAATAACTTAATGCGAAGCACTGTGCAGTCAGCATTGCCATGTGGTTCATGTGCGATGAAATCGTCTTTATGTTCAAATTTTAAAAAAATCCTTTAATTTACTGTTTGTCTAAATATTGTATTAATAAAGGAGCAAAAGCCAAAAGGTGTTACAATGATGCCAGTATAATCCTACACAACCCTAAAGAATAAACTGGAAGTCAGACCACACTGTTTCACTGGACACTAGACACATAAAAATCAGAAGTGGAAAGAAAAAAAAAGAAAAAAAGAAAAGAGAAATTAATTTTCCCTTCTCATCATTCCAATACACAAGCAGATGGAAATTATGAATCGCAACAGAGAACATAACAGACACTCTGACCTGCTGGTATTCAGCACTGAAGCTCCTATGAGATGGGAATGGAACACAAACTCATCCAGCTGACTGAGTTTGACTATAAAGCTCACAGGGGTTTAATAAAACTATAGGATAGACTGTGAGTAACTGCACAGAAAATGTTATTATCATGTATACTGCTGTCCATTTATAAATAAAACTTTATGTATTGTCATGTCCACAAATCATGTACCTTAATTAAATATTATTCCAGTAAATATGTACTTAAACTTCCACTTCAGAAAAAGTAAAGCTAATTCAGTCTGTACAACTTATTGTACAACAGTTGCTGATTGTTGTTATATTTTGCCAGTTGAAGTACAACAGAAGTTTTTACAGAGGTATAAACTCTTTGGTCTGACTATAAATCAATCGTATCACTCTCACTCTTTGAAGTAGTGTTGCCACCTTCAGTGTGGAAGGATGAGGGACACTAACACTCTGTTCAGTAGGCAACAGAACAGAAAAAGACACCTTCAAGTTGTTTGCCATGGGATACTAAACACACTCTTTAGCAAAATGTGCAGTTTGCCTTGTGCTCATTACCAGGGACAGGAAAGACCCCCTGATATTCCATTTCCCATTCAGGCCCATACAGGTACTTCAATATTACCAGACAGTCCCAAGATAGTATAGAAGAAGTGTGGTTTGCAGGGGACAATGAAACTTCTTGTTATTTGATAAGCTATGTGACACTGTAAGGGACATTTGTGCAGTCCATAGCTCATGCTTGATTGCACATGTGTGTTGATGCATGTGCTTTTTAAAATGGTAAATATCTGCTCTAGGGGGCATGTGGTGAGATCTGGGACTCGTGTTAAAAAACATTGTTGGCCTGATTAAGTCAATCCTGGTAAAATTCTGGACACACGCACACATTCACTCATTCAGGTGCAAGAACAAAGACTCCATGCTCCAGTGCATTTGAGATGGAGAGAGGGGAGAAGAGATGAGTGAGGGAGTGAAGGAGGGCATGGGAATGCAATGAGATTGAGGCAGGAGAATGGAAACTTTATATCGACTTTCCTTTGTCTTCTTATGTGCTTCTAAATCCAAACCCACAAAAACACAATTTTTATGCATATGTACTTTTTGATTAAATGTTGATCTGTATGTCAAATGCGTCAAAAATATTTTTAGACTACTTATAAAGGACCCATATGTCCGAAACAAATTTATAATATAAACAGTATTGTCCCAAATACTATAAAAGCAAAAGATATTAAGATAACTATTTAGATGTTTTAAAAAGTTGTATTCAATTTAAAAAATCATCAAACAACTCAATTACATTGTGTGCGAGACTAATAATTTAACTGAAGCTTTCCTTTGATTAAATGTAATTACGTGTTACTGAATCAAGACCACAAAGAAGACACTGCCTCAGCGTACATTCTTGTTGTAATATGAAGTCTATAATATCTGAAGGGAAGTTTTCACATGCACACAGACCACAGGGAAGGCAATGAGATCTGAGGGAGTTGCTAATGAGGTGAGACAGACCGGCACTCCTGTGTGAGATATGAGTAGATGTCTCAACTAAATCAGTGTGTGTGCAGTAACAGGAAACTGAAATATTCTCTGGTTTCTCATTAGTTCAGTATGAACACTGAGCTTTATGGTCCGATTACTGGACAAAGGCTGAGAGAAAGAGTCCAGCATCACTACTTTTAATAAGCATAATTGCAAATATGGAAGTTAAAAAAACTTATATTACCAAAACCTCTGTCAGTGCATATTAAAAAAAACATTTTTTAAAAGCACTAAAAAGAGAGATTATAGTTATTTAAAAACTTTTTTAAAATCTGTTTTTGGTAATTTACTATCTATCACTGCAGTGATAAACAATAAAGCTACAATAAACAGTTACTGACTTACTGCTGCTGTTTGTCATGTGAGTAAACATACTGAAAAGACATGCATAAGGTTTTGACAATGGCCATGATAGGCTCACAAGTTCACATATCACAGACAAACGAAAACAAATTTTGTTCCCCTTCATTTGCTGACACACTGTTTTCAAATTGAGATTTATCAGCTAGATAAAGTCCTGCCGCTGAGCTCCTCATGGCACTAGAAAAAACAATGATTAAGATTTAGACTTAAATAATTGGAACCCCAGGTCTGAGTTATACTCAATAAAACAATTGATGATGTTTACTAGACCCAATAAAACTGAACCACATTAGTTAACAGAATTGCTGACCCTGATATTTTTATTCCCTTTTATTTACTTCTGTTGGTGTTTTTCAAGGTTACAAAACCTCAATAGAGTATCTCTGTAAATCAACTTGTGGATGATCTCAAAGCAAACCCTTGAGATTATGACTGAAAATGTTACTATTGACTAAAATTGCCATGACTTTCTGATCAAAGTGTTTGATGCAGAGAGTGGTATATTAGGCCTGAGACTGAGGGAATATTGGTTTGGAGAAACAGATCTGATTCAATATACATCCCTCTCTATTTTTTCTTTTACTGAACTAAATTGGATTAATTAAGACACTGCTTTGAGGGCACATACCTTGTGCTCTCTCATGCCTATGCCATACCAGTTTACATGGGGAATGAAAGTGAATGAAAAGGGAATCCTCTCGCGTATATACAGCGGCAAAATATCCTTTACTGTCATATTCCACAGAACTAAATACGGATACGTTTGCGCACGGTTCGGTTTTTTTTTTTGAATATTATATTTTTATTTTGACCAACACAGAACAATACAAAAAAAGCAACAACAACTGTGAAGACAAAGAAGGAAAGACAAAAAAGAAAAAGAAAAAGCAAAAAAAAAAAAAAAAAGGATTTTAAAACCATTGTTACATCAGTTCCTCCAGTTTTATACATAGGTTAACAATGTTACACATATATTTCTAGGCCAGTGGGCACAGGCAATATGGTGATCTTGCAAACAATGCAAGGGTCATACCTTTAAACTGTTTTCCTTGACATTTGACAGATAATTAAAAAAGGGTTCCCAGGTGGTTTCGAAGCCAGCAATGTTATCAGAAAGATTGTGTCTACGGTTCGGTTTTTAACGGATATGACATCCGCATTTTATAACGAAAGTGACACTTAGAAATACTAGGACTCACAACCGCATTTTAGGCAAACTTCAGCTGTGTGTGAACGAAAACGCACTAGAAAACACACGCATATCTCGTGTGAGTGTTGTGTGTTTTCATGTGGGGTCGGTAACTCACAGAGGAGACAGAAACCGTGTCTTACAAAACTTTTGGATCCAGCCATCGTCTTCCATGGAGCATTTCCGGGAAATGTCAGTTTGAGTTTGGGTTCCGTCACGTCAGAAAGAAGATCCGGCTACTAAATCGCGTGAGGGTGCTGGAATGGTGCAGCGTTTAAGCTGTTGTTTAGAATTTAAATTCGTCGTCCACGTTAAAAAGTATCTCCGTAAGAATAACCTGCAATTTTATGTTTCAAACAGAGATGGGACAGAAAGGCAGAAGTTATTGATTACGGCCTTAAAGGTATATTTTATAATTATAAACCCATAAAGTTATGAATCTTAAATACTAATTGTTGAAACTGAATCTACTAGGTAATTTTAGAACGCATTACTGTTTATATTTTACTTAACATAAACGAACAAGCAAGCAAATAAGTTTACTTATTTTGTACACACACTGTAACACCTTATCCTTTCCACTTTTAAAGATTAATTTGTAAATTTTAGATATAAAATGTCATTTTTAGTCGGAAAGTAGCAATGCTAGGAAGTGTTTTTCAAACGATGTCCTCCAATTAGTTCCACCATGGATCTCACTGCAGCTCGCTTACTATAAAAATGAGCTGCCTGCCTACTTTTCGAATACTAACATAGCATGCATCCATGCATGCATCTCATACATTCTCATCTAAATATTGTAAAGAAGGCAAAATATATGACTACAGAGTGGTCCCTCCATCACACTCCTACTGCTTCTGTCTCCACTTTTTATATTTCCACCCATTTAGGTTATTATGTAACACTCTCAGTGGCTCTAAGTGCAGTGTGCTCTCTCTGTTTGAGAGGTGTGTGTTTGTATGAGAATCATTATTCACTTCGAAGAGACAAAGAGGTACAACAGCATCTGGTTAGGCGTAAGAGAGATAGAGATAAATAATTAAACTGATCAAAAACAAAACTGTTGTAATGGAAGATTAAGCTAATGCTTTCCGACGGACAGAAATACAGAGCTAAGTGTCTGATAGAAGAAAAAAATCATTCCCAACTGCCTTTTAGCCTTTAATAGTGTTCAACTTCCTGGTTGGAAAAACCAACATCCAATCCATTTGTTTTCAAAATTATTTTTAGAAGTCATCAGGCTGAAAATGTTACCCCTTCTCTCTTCATCCTCTTTATGTGAGCAGATGACATTCCAGAACAAGCAGACAGGAGGAGATACTTTTATGCAAATGTGCGCTCTTAAAAAATGGTGCTTCAAAGGTCCTTTGGATGACAAATGGTTCTAGCTAGAACTATTACCACTCAGAGACTATGCAAACACAAAAAGGGTTCCTTTAGACCTTAAAGTGATTTTAGGCATCAAGATCAAGTAAAAAAATACTGAAGTAGAACTTTCAAATCTTTTATAGCTATTTGATACCTTTTTATATCTATTTGACATCCCTTTGCCCTGGTTGTATAATGTGACACAGTACTAATAATGTTAACTAAAACAGAAACAAATTCTTTATTCTTAACCGTCAGATGATGATTTCTTTTAACAGACGTGTGCACTTATTATTTATTAATAAGTGTGCACTTATTATTATTATTATTTCATTGACAGAAAGATTTTGGTTCTTGCTGTTGACAGAAACTTTAATGTTTTTGTTTAAAGATGGTTTCTAACTCCCAGTGTGCTGTATTGTCACAACAGCCTAATTATACACACTTCAAAGTCTGTGGAGCCACCTTAGCTCCCATCAGTGCTTCCTTCCCAGCTGTTACTAGCTGGCTAAGCGCCTCTAAATATTTACAAATTCTGTAAACCTGTGAGGCAGGAATTGATTATGGTGTATCTTAATGTGAAAAAAAATCTGACTATTAATAACTTCAAATTTGAAGACGGAAACAAATCAACTAAATCAAGATGCAATAAGATCAAAACTACTGTATTGCAAATCTGTCATAAGATGAATTCCTGTAACCCCACGTAACTGCTAAGTATCGTCTGTCAGTCCTGTAGTCTAGTTAGCTCATAGCATACAGTTTGCCCTTGCTTGACTTACAGTTGATTTTCATCTCCATGTAAATGAACTTATTCTGCCATTGAGTTTTAAAGGGGAAGAATCACCCTATTTACTTATTCCAATACTAACAAAGTCATTCACTGTGGACATATTAAATACACATGTTAAGCGTAACAATATGATGTAATGTGATGTAAATGTAATGTTGAATGGTTACAGCACAGTCAGCTGGTAATTACTGCAAAGTATATAAACGATTTTCCCAGTGTGCTATTGACCAATATTTTAAAGCACAGCTATGCCCTCTGTATGGAAAGATAGCATTTAACAGTTTCCTTAAAACTATTTGTGGCCCTATTGTTATTGTTACAATTTTATTAAAGCAATAAGGCACTCACCATATTGTGAAAACAATCACAGCTGAAGGGTGTATTAAGCATATAAAAACTGTTTGCAATCTAGCACAGCTTCTCATACTTTATTACTTAAATAAACCTAACAGGGTAATCTGGACCTCAATGTGAAGCAGGTAAATATACATGAAATATTGTTTTGAATTAAACTTTTTATTTTTATTATTTTAAGAGAAAACAGAGACAGTGGAAGACAGGGAGAGACATAGCAGAGAAACAGCAGAGCCATGTAGGAAATTGGTGGCTGTGGACAACAATCAAGTAGGCCTCTACAGTTTAGTGTACAGTTTATTATTGTTATTCCTATCCAACTGTCAGAGTTAAATTAGTTCTGTACAGAAGAATGCACTAATATCCCTCCACAGGGCTCATATCAAGGTAGGTGTTGTGTAGCTGCTGTTAAGTGTTGTCAAACCGGATATTACGGTACAATGTTACATTGGCACATTTAATAAATTATGTAAAAGTTGTATATTTGTTTCTCTCACAAAATTATTGCATTACTCCAGAAGACAACTTATGCCTTCTGTATGACATGGCAGAAAGAAAGAAATGTATTGTAATTATCGGCCCAGATTACACTCAATGTAGGTGTCCAGCTGGACATTACTTTAATAACCAATGCCAGTACTTATCACTAGGCCATGATGCATGACAGAATGTTCTTTGGACACTTCCTGTACAGTGCATGTGGCTTTATTAGCAAAGGATGTACAGTACAGTATGTTCTAATTGACAGCACCAGTCAATCTGAGAAAAATGACCAGTGCACACGCACAGCCAGGGCATTTCTGAGTGTAACACAAAAATACATGTACAATAATTGTACAACATGCCATATCTGTTACAGAAACATGTAATAGCTATGTAATTACATCCCTAATAGCCGCATTCTGTGCAGAGGGTTTTTAGCAGAAGTAAATGGGCTGCATCATTAGCAGCATGTTTTGCTGTAGTCATCTCCATTAACCTCAGCCCACTCTGTTTATCTGCCACATTATACAATTAAGGGTAGCTTTGCATAACAGCCTTTCTCTCTCAGAAAACACCCATCGTTAAATCTACTCTCTCACATGTGTGCACAGCTTTCAGGAAAATGCCACCATACACACACACAAACACACACACACAGTGCCCACTTATGTGGCAATGCAGTCTCTGTGTGAAGTACTTTATGCAACAGTGATTCTCTGGAGAGCGCGCAGTGTTAGTGTAGGTGATAATGCTACACTATAATCATGTCGGCATGTAGATCAAGTGCTGTGATTTCACACAAAATGTCTAAAATGGTCTAAAATGTTGTGTATGCTGTCATCACCCTCACAGGTTAAAGATGCTCACAGTATTTCTTAATAAAAACATCAAAATAAGTTTAAAATGATGTGCACATTAAACGAAGACTCAAACTATATTAGCAGTGTAATACATTTTATGTTGAGCACTGGCCGACGTGTTGGAATGACAAGATCAGCCGAATGCTACCCACTTTATCTTGCTAACCTCCCGTTATCAGACTTGCACTCACAGAATAAATTAATCGTGGCTTACTGTGAATTAGTAACTGAATACTTTTGCGTGATGCTACATCCATGCTGATATGTTCAAGACAACTGCCAGACTGGCCAGCGCAATGTAAAGAAAAACATACTGGGTGCACTTTCAACATGCAGAGCTGCTGAATCTGTGCACAGCGAGTTGTAATTTTCTCACTGTAATCTCACCACTCTTTTCTATTCACAGCACCAACATGAAATATAAGAATGGGGACCGAGAAAGCAGAGTCAGCAATGTTGAAATAACATGCATCAGGCTAATGGCTAACAAATTTACTGCCAGACAGCAGGGATATCTCAGAGCCTTTAGAGAACGGCATATAATCATTTTCACAATGAAAATAGTCCCCAGCTCAGAGCCTCGGGAAGCATAAACTGGCATCACTCCATCACATTCCATGTATTTCAGGTCTTCAATTAAAATAATGCTGATGTTTGTCAGGATGACACTGATTAGCCAGGCAATGTGCATGTATGTGGGCAGCAGAATGTTGTGTGGCTGCAGGCTTTTTAAGAGTCTTATAGTCTCTTATAATGAGCCCTCTGCTGTCTTGGATCCATAACAGCAATTAGCCACCACTTAGTTTTAGTTGAATGGAGCCTAAAGCAATGAAAGAGAAAATGAAAGACATTTTGCCTCTATAGCACCATTTCCACGAGTTTTGGAAGTTGTTTCATACATGCCTGGATGATAATGATGTATGTGCGCGAATAAAAAAAGTGTTAGTTGTACCATGAAATTGTACATATATATGTAGCAGCGAGGTCTGCAGTCTCACCTGTCTCAGAGGGCTGGGTGACTCGGAGCATCAGGGAGGCCCTAATTACAGGGCTGGAAGACCTGGATCTCAGAACAGAGATTGATTAAATGGAATCTCAAGAGAGCTTTAAAATCCCAAAATAACCCATGAAAGAACTCAAAAAGACCCAGGGCTGAGGACCAAAACAACTACACTTTTGCTTTAGCTTAACACAACATTTCTTTGAACCATTTGCACATATAGTAATTAGCAATCTTGAATTATAGCAGAATGCCACAGAATCTTAAAAGCACAACCCTAAGGAAAATCTCCAGGCTTAAGAAACTTAAATTTAAAGTGATGTTCTTTTCTCCAAAGAGTAAACCTTTCTATCAGAGCACAGTGAACGTATAACGTCTCTTCGCACAGTGTAGTTATGGAATCAGATTATTATAACTAGTGAGTCAGCACTGATCTGAAGTCAGCTCAGTGGCATCACAAAGCTAAAGGTGAGAAGCATGATTTCGCAAAGACTAGCTAATTTTATATAGTATGTGGTTCCTAATAAATGAAAGCCAATGGACCTAATGTCTGGACCCCACACAGTGCAGTAAAAATAGCTGCAGCAGAAGATCAGTCAAAAGTGTAGGAGCATGTGAGCCAACTCTCACAGTGGTCATCCGCAATGAAACGGCCCACAATATAAACACATTTAGAAATAAAACGTTACCACCTGAACATCCCCAAACATCTTTATCATAATCGCTCTCTTTAGCACACAAAGAAACATTTACACAATATGTTTGCCATCATTTTATTCCTTTTAAATCACATACACAATTGTGTTACTCCGGTAAGCAGCTGCAGACCAATGATTTGCCTCTATTATCTGTTTTAAAAAGAAAAACTGTTTTCTAAAAAAAAAAACAGAAGCACAAAAAATAAAACCAGACAAAGCCACTTTTAATGATCAGTACATAAACCATCAAAAGAGTGCACAACAACAAAATTCCTTTTATCTATCCTCCGCACCAAATACAGAAAGTACTAGAATTGTTTTTTTTTTTTGGTAGGAGAGGCCAGTAAGCTGAATTCTAAAGCAGAGGTTACATTGTTTACCAAAGTAGAGGGTTGTGCTCTGTCACTTGATTCAGGGGACACTGCCAGAAATTCATTTACAGGATAAAGTGGTTTGCCAAAAGAAGCTTAGAGAGCCTCTCCATTTAATGCTGAAATTTATGCATTAAGCTGCAAATAGAGAATAAAAACACTAAAACAGACATCCACCTTTCCAATGCCGTACTGTAGCACTCTGCATGAAGAGACAACAGGCCAGGTTTTCTACCACGAGACATCAAATTATAAAGACCCGCCCTAAAGTTACACATCAACACACAGTACACTTCAACAGATAAGATTTGTTCATTTTTTAGCTGTACCTCTAGTTGAGAGTCCTTTAGTTTATCTAGTGCTAACAGTTCCAGCAAGATTTTGTTTGTGGACAGCTGGTTAAAGCTTAAAACTACTGAAGCCAAAACGTGTCTTAAATTCTAAAATTCAAAAAGCTTAACAATGGAGTCTGGGATACACTTTGAAGTTTAATGCTATAGACACACTCTCGGAACACAAAGCTTCTCAGAACTGTTTTCTGAGGCCGCAGATTGGAAGCAGAGTGCTACATAAGAAATGAAAGAGAAGAATGCAGCACAAATGCTGTCAGGTGTCTGCTTAACTTTCAATAGGCTTTTAAAATCTACAGTAACTGACAGAACTGGGTTAGTGTCTCTCTCACAATCAGGTGCACACATACATCTGTCAGACTTTTTCATGTTGATGCACTTTTCCATGTTGAGTCTCAGAGTGTTTTTATTTGATGTAAATGTTAGGGAAGTGACAGGTCACATACCCTTTCAGAAACAATTTTCTGTTTTTCATTAGGGGCAAAGCAAGGCATTTGAGAGGTTTCTGTGGTAACAGTGAGTTGAAATGAGACTGACTCACATGGATAATTTTGGGAAGCTGCCACTTTATGTCATATAATAAACTTTTATATCACTTCCCTTAATCCACTTTTTTTGTTCTTTTTTTTTCTAACCTATTTCCAAAAACATGGTAGGAACAAACTATAAAACAAACCTATATAATATTATAAATATATCTAAAATTGATCGTTTTCCAACAATAGTGATTTTACTTTGTTTTAAACTCCTCAAAATTAACATTACAGGGGTTTGGCAATTTTGTAATCTCTACTTTAGACTGCTGCAGACCCATGACCTTCTGCAAGTGATGCTACATTTACTTGTTCCATCTCGCTGCCATTCATATTATTCTGTATGTGGTTTATATGTGCCCACTTTTGCTGTAATAGTAAACAGGCAACAGCCCATATGGCCCTTTTACAAAGCTGCAACAATAACAATGTGGAATGGTCAAAATTCTTTGCTGAATTTAAGCTGCTGCTGCTTTAAACGGAGCAGAAAAAAAGGACACTTTCACATTCCAGAAAACTATTTTCCTCTGTCTGCTGTCATCATCATGATTATGATGATGATGTTTCATCAGAGTGTGTCCGAGCAGTTGAGTTAATGGTGAGAAAACACAAGAGTTAAGTGCAAATGTTTCTGGAAGTTTCTGTTTTTAATACATAATTTTAATACATGGTTTTAATTACATGATTCCTCTTTTACCGTCCGTACTCATCTCTGTGATAACCACTCTCGCCGCTGCTGTAATTATTGTTATTCACGGGAGACAGAGAGGGTGAAGATGAGAGTAGGGATGGAGGGAAGGATGCAAGATCTTGAAGCTCCTCCCCCTCCAGGACATTGTCTGTTTCCATGGAAGCGGATGGTCCATTTGTGTCTACAGCAGATGAGAAAAGAGGGGAAAACTCCTGTGAAAGGAGGGAGGTGTGAAGTGTCTCCTGTTCTATGAAGGTTGCCATGTCTACCTCTGTCGAAGAGCCCTGAGCTGTGTTAGTATGACGCCCCAGTGCAACACGAGAGCAGGAACCTGCAGCTTCAGCCAATGACACAGGAACAGTGGACAAGGTGCCTGAGGTGGGGCATGAATGGGTGTGGCTTTGTGCGTCCACTCCTGTCTGGGAGCCACGGTGGATACGGTGGCTGATAAAAATGTTGTTGCCGAAGCTGCCCATTGAAGCCATAGTGGTGCTCTGCTCCCGCTGGACAACTGCAGTCATTCCTCCCTCTGCCATTAACCTTTGGATTCGAGAAACATACTCAGCCTGACCTGACAGAGAGAGAGAGAGAGAGAGAGAGAGAGAGAGAGAGAAACTACTGAGGTCTAGAAGATTTCTTGGATACAGAGAAAACACTACAACTTCACTCATTCTGGGATCAATAAATTTGAAGGAAGAACAAAGTAATAATGCTGGCTAGCCTTTTAAGAATACAGTGACATTAAGTGCTTGCCAAGAGAGAAAACATGAGATGACAGAAGCGGTTAGTGTAAGTGGGAGATTTATGTCTTGGCACTGCCACTGAAGTTGTACACACATTAAATGCCTTCAGAACAGCCATTGCAGTGCTGTTTTACAGCTAAGACATATGTTGTACGGACCTAAATTAGCATAAAGGTATGGTGCAATTAAAGCACCATGATAGTTTCTTAATTATTAAACAACTGTTTCTGCAAACTCAACCCTTTGATCCTCATAAAGCAGTAAGGCACTTTGAATCAACTTTAGTGTGAGTGTAAACGCGAGTTGCAGATGCTTGCATCAGCATCAACAATCCCTTTCAAGCTTTGGTTTCTTTCTTCATAATTGTTTTGCACTGATCAGTGTCTTCTCTTGTATTCTTGTATTCTTAAATAATGAATAAATGGCATGCTCTACAGATGACCTATGCTGTACTACGATGAACTACTGTAAAATCTGGTACTGTAGGTCTTAGTTTCTGGAGCTATCATGATTTTTGATGATTTTTTTAAAGTAGGACATACTCCTGGAAGTTTTTTGGTCCTGGAGCAAAATTCATTTCAACAAATAATCCAAACGCTAATCTTATCCCTCATTCCAATTTTAACTGTAATATAACCACCCCCAAAAAAAGAAAAAAAAAACAGGTTGCTAGGAAGCTTGTCTAACCCAGCTCTAATCTAGAACTCTAGATCTATAAATCCAAATTGGTAGATAAATATGTTCCAAGAGCAGGATAAGGATCTTCTTGGTGAAATTACAGACACATCTAGCTACTGGTGCTGAACTTTTTGCTTATCTTTGTGCTGTATGTGTGTGTATTTACCTGTGCTGTCTGTGCTAGTGTCAGTGGGATCTGACAAGTCATCTTCCTGAGGTCGACTGTGGGGAGGTGTTTCTGGTACCACCTCAGACCCAGAATCCTCTGGGAGGGTCTCTAAATCCAGAGAGTCTGTGGCTGATAAAGAATGAAAATGTCAACAATTTATCAGCTCATGTATCACTGTTTAAACCCCCTTATGTTTTATTTTTAATTTATTTTTAATTTCAACAATTTAAAGCTACAAACAGAAAAAACTTAATTCCTACAGACAAAAACAAATAGGATTTAGAAGTAGTAGTTAAATGTTCATTCTGTCTGATGAAACGGATTAACTCCATTTAGTTCCTGTCTGTGCAGGTTCTCTGGCAAAAGCTTAAATGTTGTCAGAAGCTGCTTAAAACAGCAAATTCATATAATCCCATGATGGAAATGTCTGCAAAGAAGCAGCAATTTTGCAGGTCTCACCATTTTTGTACATTAATACAGTCTATCCCTATTGGTAACCCCATTATTCATCATTTTGTGATCCAATTTCCAAAGTTAAACTTCAACATTTCCTTTTAATATTACTGCTTCTGCATTGCTTGCTTCTGTTTCACATCAACATTTTATGGAGCTGACTGAGAATCCACAAAACAATTCACATGTATTTGTCAGTTGAAGGAATGGTGAAATAGACATTTGACTAGAAGCACAACAACATCGGTCATGAATGATGAAGATTTCTCCTCATCGCTGGAGCTATTATCAGAGTGCCCTCTGATACCTGCAGCAAAACACTCCATCAAATATAAGACACAAGACTAAAGTGAACAGTCCCACTGTGTGTGTTTATCTGTAAAATTGACATTCCATTTAAAAATAACACAAGTGACAAGATATGACAAAACAAATATTCACTTCATAATTACTTATTCAGCCTATCAAAGCAGCTACACAACTGAACTGTGACAAATATGTTCTGCTGTTTCAGCTTATCTCAGCTGGCAGGCTGAACTGCCCGTTTCAAAGCGTCTTCACCGTGATTAAAAGTCTATTGCTTGTAAGGTTCCAAACTGCACTCGAGATTCAGGGTCAAAAATTTGCAATGTGACTGCTCATTGTACTACCTGTGCATCACCTCTAACTGTGCATATTTTCTTTAATTTCCATCTAAGTTAAGTTTACCTTGAGAAATAAAACATTCCTGAAAAACCACTAATAGATGACCAAAATGCAGAAGTCAACCATGCTATTCAGACCCCAAATAACCTAATTTTCTTTTAGTTTAATGTTGAGTAAAGCCAGTAGGATGTTGCTAAAACCAGACTGAGCACAAAAAAAGTTACACCCATTAAACAAACACATTTATAATTAGACACTGAAGGACAAATCTTCTTCACTGAGGAAACTGACTGCATGTAGACGCAGTACATACACATCAAGTTTTTTTTAAACCAAAGAACATGTTTTATGCTCCAAGCATTTACAGTGGGACTGTCTATGTCCTTTAGGGGACTCAATGATCTGACAGAGATCTCAGTGTAGTTCTGTGACCAAGCCAGCGGGACCCCTGTGTGAAGCACTGTTATCACATCGACATTTTCCTTCATACAGAGCTAATGACCGAGCCAATATCAGCTCGCATGGAACAATTAAATGGCTCAGTGTGGAGCATCTTCTCCTGGGGTTTGTGCTGAGTGAACAATGAAAAAGTAATGGCATCTCAGTTCCCTAAGCTTTCCCTGCACCCGGAGGCTTCTGTAAGGAATACATTTGTCTCTGATGAGCTATATATTAATTATTTAATTGATGTATAGCATCTGTTATGCCTAAAACTAGTGTGTACGAGAGAAAGAGAGAGAGAGAGAACAGGAATCATCTTTGTTCTTAAAGAAACAACAGAAACGAGCTCACACAGAGATTTTCACCAGTTCAGACTCAATTCCACACAAACATCATATATACTGCTCAGTTTTGGCCTCTATATAATGATGGTATCACACAAACAAGAGTCTGGTATCAGATACTGTCGGAATGGAAAATGTGGCGATTTATTCTACAGAGGCTTCAGTGTTTCATATAAATGCTTTGACAAAGTGTACAGTAAATCCCCCTAAAGTGTATGAGTCACTGTAAATATTTCAAAAACTGCTATCTAAACACACAGAAACAAACTGCTTGAAAAACTGCTTGTCACAATACACACACGTTTGTGTATGCAAATTCTGTGTGTTCAGCAGGAGAGGCAAAGCACACAGCAGAGCTCAGAGAGAGAGATTATGAAAAGTCTTCTGACCTTTGCCTGGTATTCTGCCTATGACAAGTGAAAGGAAAGTTCTTTATAAAGAACAATTCTGAGGTGTCTAAGTGTCATGAAGTGAGATAATAATGAGACAGAGTATGTCTGTCCACTGATGAAGAGGTCTTTGGCTATGAGAAAGGTTATAATGCCTTTCTTAAGCTGAGCTGGAACAATATAAGACTAACAATGGCTTAACATATAAACAGAAGCGTCTCGTATTATTAGCAATGGACAATTCAAAGACTGATTTCTTCATGACATTGCTCAAAGCAACACAATACACACCAAAAACACCTTAGTCCAAACTAAAATAGCCCAATCATGCTACATTTATGCACAATTAGATATCATCAGCTCCATGTCTATCTGAAGTTGTTGCTTTGTTTTAGTGTGGATGAATTTCCACAATTACTGTAGAGTTGAAGGGTCTATAGGGAAGAACAGTTTTAATGTAATACTCCTAGCCTATCAGAGCTAAAGGGCAGGTGTGACAAAATCAGGTTCAGCTGGACCATCTGTCACCAGCCAGCTCAATCTACAGAGGAGTACTGAAATCATACTAACATCAGACACCTCAGCTTTCAATAACTAATGCACATAAACTTTCCCAAAACTAAACATTTTCTAGTAGACTTGTTTTAGACTGGCTGGGTTCTTCATTTCTCCCTCTGTACCTTAATGAGATGATTTGTTATAAAAGCACATTTCCAACAAAGATTTGAAAATATAGAGAAAAACAATTTACATTCATTACATATTCATAACAGTGAGAGGTAGATAAAAAAGTCGAAAACAGACTGAGAGCAAGAGAGGATGTCTATGTATGTCTGTCTATGTATGTCTGTCTGTACTAATTCTTAGTATAAAGTAAATACATTTAACAGCATTGTTTTCCTCATGCTCATTATATTAAACACATAAAGAGAATGGGAATGCAAACCCTAAACCTCTTATTCACTGACTGTGGTTTAAAACAATACCACACTTAACCCTCGCCCACAGATCTCACTGCAGGGAGTGTGCACTGTTTGTGTGGGAAGATGGCTTTCCTTGAGGTGAGAGACTCAGATGTGAACTTCTCTACCCTAAAACTTTGAGTCATCAAGTTCTTGCCACCTGTAGTACCTCAGAGACAAACACACAGGTGCTGCTCCAGGCAAAGATGCTGTACATCAGACCTCAATCACACTGTACAACCACATACGCACAGCCACGATGAATCAGGTACTGAGAATACAGAGCAAGGTATATACAAACTGTTATTAGTAAGAAGGAATGCATTTATATTTAATCAAAACCTCAGCTTTGAGACAGCACGCCCACTGAACACCCAGTCTGTCCTCCCATGCATGGTGCACAAGAAACTGGAAAGAACTTTTTGGATTTTGCAAGCTCTAATTTAATTGGCCGCCTTCAAGAAACTTTAAAGAGTTAGTTGATTAAGTTAGTCTGCCTGAAAACCAAGTTGGCAGACAAAGGACTAATCCCTGGGTTTGCCAAATTTGGCCAGGCTGGCCAAACTTCACACACAGCATCAAATTGTATTGTTCCTGTTACATCATTATATTTTTCTTCTTTCAAAATATCACCACGCTCAGAGATCTGCTTAAGCACAGAATGGGAAAGAAAGTCTTTCTCCCATCTCTATTCTCCACATTTTTCATTAATTTTGTAATACTCATTTTGTAATACTCAATTCATTTGACTTTTGCTACAACGCTAAAGCAAGAGCCAATGAATTTACAGCACGCTTCAGGCAGTGCTGATTGTGGCTGCATATGCCTGGTGTTCTGATAGCTCATCCCCGCCTTTTCCCTCCCACTTTTAATCCCTTTATCCTACTGAATTAAAATAGTCATTTCAAAACTGTCCCCACTACAACTTTCAAGCTAGAGCTAATAAACTTCAAAACTGCTAACCTATAATTCTCTTTAAGTTAAAGCTAAATGTCAACTTTATAAAGTCCTGGGATAAACTTTGTCAAGTAAACATCCAAGCAAAGCAAATCTACATTTTTATCACCACTCTTCCATTTAATTCTCTGCATCATATGTATATATTTTTTTTCTTACTAAGCTTTAAAAATACAATATTTATGCTTATGCATAGATGTTGCTAGACCCTACTGAAGGGTCACCATGTTGCTAAATTGACAGAGTGTGAAAAAATTAAGAAAAACCAACAAGGTTTGAAACTTGAGAAATCTTATCTCACATTTTAAACTATAGACAGATGGTCAGATTCACATTTACAATCTACCGCTATGGAAAGATGGTAATAATTAATTATAAACGGCTAAATATTGCACACACTATGCTCAGACACTTGAAAGGCTGGAAGCAGAACTCCCAGCAGGCATTATAGCAGACATATCATTCCAACCAACAGCTCCTGGCACTAACCATGTTTATAAATAAAACTGCACATTTTAAAAGACAGCAGGATACAGACCAACGATCTAAAAATACAAATGTGAGCTGGGTTAAATTCTTTTGTCGCTCCACTTCCTTTCGTGATTTATATCTGGGACCTCAAAATATTTGAGTTTTATGGAGACATGCTTATTCATCTGTTTGGCATGCTGCCAAAGCAACACATGAGAAATAAGGGTAATAAACCTGAACGAGGGCCTCTGAAGTGAGCAGTGATCGGGTGGGGCTGATGGGTAATAGAGGCTGGCTGAAGACAGAAAACGTCTGGTAGCAGAAATGCAGAGTTTGCAGTGTTTACTGGTAGTGTTCCTCTCTCAGAAGCTAACCGGCATTAAACATAAAAACAATTTTGTACACACATTAACTTGAGAGATTTAGCTGTTGGGTGCCCAGCGAAGTGGCCTCTTCTGTCCTCTGTAATTACAATTAGCATAAAAAGATAAAACGCAGCTCACAATCTTCTCTCTTCACCTTTCTGTTTTTTCCCTAAGGGCTACAGAATGAATCCGAGACAATCAATCCAAGCGTTGTAATTGTGTTTTTATGGTAGGATTGTCTAAGAGATAAGAAGAATGTTGAGTGGATACAATCTACTTTTCCCAAGTCAGGAGCAGAGAGGAGCAGCCAATTAATTCTGTTGGTGCAAAAAGACATAAAAGTAACCAATACTTGATTTACCGGTTCATCTCAGGGACAAACCTCACCAAGTTGCTTCAATCAGTCAATCAGAGCGCACCAGCTCATGACTCACAAAGAGATTCTTACCATCAGATACCTGTGACCCCTGAGAAGTGCTGGGCTGCTGAGGTTCATCCTCAAGGTCATAGTCCGTTTGTGTCTCTGCATTCTGTAACCGTAAAGTCTGTGTTTGCGTCCCCTGTGATGTAACAGTGGGGGCAGGATGTCGTGGTTGTAGACCAATTGCATTCATCAGACCCATCTCTCTATGTGAACCCCAATCCATCCTGCTGCTCCTAGAAGCAACACATCCCACAGCAGCATGAGTGACAGCCACACAGAGACTTCCAACAGCATCACACAGTGTTCAGGTGATTCTGGTCTGATCCGATATGACAGAGATTTAAACTCTGCACTGAGCTAGAGGAGCTTTAGATCCCACAAGATATGTGTGTTTATAAGATATGTGTGTTGGTCAGGGTAAAGCTTTTTGGCCATTTTATTTATAATTTGGTTTAGTGAGGATACATCACATTATGTATACATTAACTTGGTTTTATTTAGCAGATTTTATCCCAACAGACAATTGAAAATAATACAAAAATTCATCCAAAGGAGAAGACAGTATGAGTGGTGCAACTTTCCAAAACCAAAGTATCCTTAAATGTTCAGTTTGCAAATATGAATAATTCAATAACAAAAGCAAAACCCAGACATAACACTTCAAAAACATTCTAAAATGAGTACATTTTTCATAAGTATTTTCACTTATTGCCCAGTTTTATTTTGTTAAAGTTTTAGTATTCTGATTCTGTACCTATAGTATGTTGTCATCATAATCCTTTTTCATTTTTTTTTCAAGTTATATTTTTGTCCTTTCAGCTTTTTTCGACAGGACAGTAGATATGACAGAAAATGACAGAATAAGAGAGGGAAAAAGCCTTAAAAGAAGAACAACATTTGATCTCAAACTAGCCTGAAGCGCTACTGAGAAAGTCCGCACACAGTCCACTGGAACAATGGTGCTGAAATATTATTTCACGAGTCGAACTTTCCTCGTTCTTCATTGTACTATGAAAACAGTGTAACTTTCAGCTCAAAACTTCCTTTCCAATTCAAGAAATTAATAATAAGCAAATAATTTATTGAACCTAATCAACAAGAGCCAAAGGGGGCAAGGTTTAGCTGTGTAGAACAGTGCCATTTCTGTCAGATGCTGTAACACTATTATGGATGCAAAAACAATCTTTCTTTATGGATGATTATTCAACAGTAGCACATTCTGATTAAATAAACACATCAAAGCAACATACAAATCAGAAATATTTCATCATATTATTGTAGATGTTTTGTCATCGGTTTTTGAAAAGCTCTTAAAAGCGTGAAATGGATTTACATTTTTCCTGTATACTGCCTCTCACATCACAGCTCAGGATAGACACTATTGAAGGGCTTGGGATCAAGCACATTCGTGTAGTGCCATCTGCCAGTGTTCTCAGCATGTCATTCTCCTGCAGCTCCAGAATGATTACTCACATGCCATTTACAGCTTATGTCAATGACAAACAGAAACTGTATACGGAAAGCAAGCCCCATGAGCAAAGATAGCAGAATTCACATTTATTTAGTTAACCTGTCACACTGTAATGCAAACTTTGCAAAAAGGTGTTTTTGAAGGATGGGACACTTAAAAACTATATTTTACCTGCCAGCAAACCGGTAGCCTGTGACTAAATATGCAGCACAGGGAAATTCACATGCAAAGAGGGTGTTTACATTGAAGTCTTAAAAACGTAGCAGGAAAAAGCCTATTTAATTAAAAGGGTCAGAGAAATGGTGGAAAATGGTCATTAAAAACTCACTGTGGTTGGTCTAATTTAGGGGGCCAAGTCTGTTATTGTTTTAGTGACAGCCTGAAGGTCATGTCAGATCTAAAAGACCATGTTTAGATAAAAGAGAAGCAATGCTATATTCATGACAGTGTACAGGGCACAATTAGCATCAGATAGCATGTGCCTAATCACACGATGCCAGCAGTCTTTTGTTGTGCTCTTCCTCTCAGCACCCTGCTCCTGTCATGAGCCTGGATCTAGGCTGGCAACAGGAGCGCCGGGGGGTGATGAATGAAGATGACATATAACCTCCATCACAATCTCGGGTGAAGCACTGTTACTGCGCACATCAGAGAGGCTTTTATCAAAAAGAAAAATTGAAAAAGAAAAGCCATCGCTTGATTTATGGTAGTTGAGATGAGGCACAATAAGCAGTTATCTTTTATCATGCCTATCCAGTGAGTGACATGCTGCTGTTGTCAGTCTGGACCCCCGACAGCAACAGGAGAGTAAATGATCATTTGAAAAGTTTTTTCAATCAAATTGCGCTTAGCAAATGTATACACTCAAAGCGCAAAGCAATGAAAAAGGTCAATTTTAGGTGAAAGCTCAACGGTGTAGGACTCAACAAGGAATCATGTAAGCAATGCTGCTAATTTTAGAGAAAACCATGCAAAAATACAGGTGCTGTCAAAAAAACACTTCCATACTCACCCCGCCCTCTCTCCACTTCTCCTGCTGCTGGCTCCGCCCCCTCTACCATTGTTAATGGTAAACAAGGTCTCAGAGTGTTGAGAAGAGCTGTCGCCATTTGAGTGTACATCACTGCACTCGTACATTTCCACACACACAGACAGAGAGAAAGAGAGAAAAGGTGAGAAGTGACTGTAATCCAGGTAAGATTTGTGTCATAACTAAATAAGACATAAATCATAAAAAAGACAATGTCATAAAACCAGAGAAAAAGATTAACCTTCTTTTTAATTCTGTACAAACTACATGTATTAAACAGGTTTTAAATCTGAGGTAATATACACTCTAATCACACCGAGAGCAAATCAAGCCAGCATTAATATCTAAAAACTGGTAATTTGCTGTCAGCTTTTCTTGTTAAAAACACAAGAATGTTCCCTGAATGATGTCTCATTTTAACTTTCAAACTGTAGTTTTTCTCTGTAGGGGTTAAATACAGACAAATGCTGTGCTGCCTGGAGTATTACATGTAAAACTTTAGGTTCAGTAGGAGAACAAGGAACTTAAAGAACAGCAGACCGAAAGAGAAACCTCTCTTCCTCAACTGTGTCAGACTGCTGTAGTCCACTGACTGCTCATTTGCCTAGCTCAAAGAAACTCGCTCCGCTCCCCATGGACCCCTGCGATGCATCTATGCAGCTCATTAGCATAGATCTGACAGTCCCATGGTTGCTGAGGCTGACATCCGTTTCAACCAACCGCAACACCTGTCCCAACCCAACAGCTTCCAGAGATCTATTACCTCCCAATGGGCCTGTCCAGCTCTCCTTTCTTATGCCTATTTCCCTTCTATGTTATTCTTATTTCTCCATCTCTCTATGGGAGTCTGAATAAGGAAGAGCAAAGCATCTCTCTGATTCCTGTTTAAAGAGTTAAGCGGGTCAAAGGGAGCGAATAAAGTTGTGATAGGTGACTTGCCTACTGTATATCTAATGTAATTTCTCTAATTTCTGAAAGAGTCTGCTGTAAACAGGCACCACACTGTGATGCACAAGGTGTGAGCTATAAAGGTCCCGCTGCTCATGGTGTTGTTGAACGTAATCGATACTTGAACATTTTAAAATGGATCTTTTGTCAGCACGTCATAATGATTGGGTGTTCCTAGCATGAGACCAGCTTGATTTCTGGATCCACTGGAGGCTAATTACCAGTTTCAATGTGATCGATCTCTCTGGCTGATGTCCATCAAAAGCAGTAGTAACAGCTGGATACTAAGAGTGAGCGAGGGAGAGAGGCTGCATGTGGTGCTGGCCAGGTAAAGTATATACTGAACCGCTGGGTTAAATGTTAAAAGGATCCACTTAAATGCTGACATGTACAATGCGTGGACAAAATAACAGAAACAGTATATTGACACTAAGAACCTAATAAAGAAGTTGGGCCAACCTTTTGTTTTCAAATCAGCTTCAATACTTCATGGATTGCTGCCACACCTGAACTGTGTGTAGTAGGTTATTGAGAGTTCAAGAAGAACAGACTTCAGATCTTTTGGGGATGACTGAAGTGGAAAATAACTTGCACTTTGTGCTTTCCTCATATAAACTTTGAATGATGTTTATATTATGGAAACCGCAGGAGGTGTTTCCCTTTATCCGGGCAACACAGAGTATGTTTTTATGAAGGTGCATGAGGCATTTTCTTGCTGGAATACAGAAACATCGTGAATTTGCCGGATTTTGTTAAACAGCCTCATATTCCAAACACCACATTCTCCCCCAAATAATCAATTATAATCAATAAAGTTGTCTACACTGGAAGAGCTCACAGCTGATTGGGCAGTGGTTAATGAACATTCTGAGATGACACTGAGCTTACATGACACTTTCTGTGTAAACACGCTTATACTGTCAATGCCTAAAAACGCAATGCCTAAAACGTCTGATGTAGACATCTGAAACATCAAAATACTTACCCTCCTTAAACAGTATATCTACTGTTTTATTCTACTTATAGTTTTATTCTTATTCTTATTACTTAAAATATCTTTTTACTGAAATATTTTCCTTAGAAGTTGCACTTGTGCTGTGCTTTTATACTAAACGCCACCTTGACCAGTTTGATATTTTGTTATCTAATGAAATATTATTCACACATTTTTATGGGTGGCTTAACAGTCCAATTATTTTTGCAGGCCACTGTAGTATGACTTTGGGCACACTGTTACTTATCTCCCACGCAATTTAGGAGGGATATTATGTAAATTGGGAAGCACTGCTTTTCTTCACGCTCTCTGTGAAGTGTCCGTCAGTCCTAGCCGGTAATATTCAACCTGCAACTATTGTCCTTCCTCTCAAAAGCAATTTGAGACTATTCTCCAAAACATTAAATCATTTTGTTGCCTGCCTTTGTGACAACTGAAGGATTACGGCAAAAAAATTATGAATAGACCACAATTATTTACGTATGCTATTTATTTGGCAATTTCTCCTCAGAGATTATTAAAGCATGTCTGTCTGTGAGCCAGACAAACCTTCACAATGATGTCAGGTTGAATAGGTATGTGTCTGGGAGCATCTCCACATCTGTGTTTCCAAGAAACTAGACCACAAAGACCAAAACAATATCAGTGAAGAGGTTCTTCAAAACCTGAGCACGTATATCTATTTTGAGTTGTTTTAAGATATACTGTATATTTTCGACGAAGACAGAATTGATTCTGTTACTAAAGCAACTGGTCATTTTAGTTTCTGCAAGCCACACAACTTTTCTTTATTCCCTAAAGACTAGACAGAACTACAGAGAGCATTAACTACAAATAAGGATGTGTGTTTGTGTGACTGCGGGCTTGTGTGTGGTGCATTCTTCCACTTTCTCTAATTAGCAAAGAGTTTGGCTTAATGAAGTGAGAGCCTGTTTTGTTTACATTGATAAGGCAATGTTTGTGCTGCAACGTGGGCTTTCAGTATCCACGGTAACCTTGATAATAATTATGACAAACCTGCAGAACAAAAACATTCACAACCAAGCTGCAAATTATACAGTCAAAAACAGTGGAGAGCAATGATCTTTGAAGTGAATTAATTAGCCTCTCTCCCTCTCTAACACCAAAAGCTTGTGAAAAAACTTTTTTATAAATGGCTGAAGAACTGACAAGGCCATGGAAGTATTCAGGATAAGGAAAAAAATGGCTTTAATTTACAAAAACATAATACAGTGCAGTTTTCAATCAGAAAACAATAGCAGATGGGCAAAGCAGCTAGAAGACAGAGTTCAAAAGCAGACAATTTCAGAACATCCAAATCCTTTTATACAAGCACACACACACGTGCGACCACACATGCCTGTAGGCATACACATAATTTACATTTTAACTTGCATACACACCATACACTCACACTTGTTTTATCACAGTTCCTTCACACTTTTCCTCATATTATGGATCATTTCTAATTTTCTCTGCTGACCCATTTATAATGTAAAGTTCTCATTATGTTCGACAAGCATTTTCGCCAAGACAGGTTTCTCCAACTTATGGAAGCACTTTTATTCTTTATTCTTTTATGCGAAATAAGAAAAACATTTAAAAAACAGAAACGGTGCTTTATGCCAGAAAAACATGATTTACACAGAGAGAGTGAGAGAAAGAGAGACAGATGAGAGAAGTATGAAGGTATATGCAGGTGACTCACACAGGTCTACAGATGACCAGATCTCCTTTGTTGGTTCCATAAGCAAGTCCAAGCCCCGGTTCTGGCAACCAACGAGCAGAATTTATACTGACGTGTCTCCTCTGATCTGGAGCCATTGGATAGACCACATCAAACACCCTCTGAAAAACAGAAAAACACACCAAACACTTGTTTAAAGTGACCCAACACAGTCGTTACACTCACTGTATCAATCACCTTCACCTCCTATCCTCCTTTCATCTGCAGACTGAAGACATGTCAGATATGACAGCAGAGAACCGGCTGAACTGTGAAAAGTCAAATCTCTCTCCCCAAACTACACTTTCTTTTTCTTTCCAATCTATTCACCCGTCCCTGTCAGCCCTGGGATACTACTTACACTCCACTGGCTCTAAGAAACAGAGGAAAAACCTGAGAAAATAGGACAAGCTCAAGTCTGCCAGGGAGAGTGAGAAAGCAGTCTCGTTCATCTGCAGATGAGTGATCAACAGACAAACACTTCTTTTCTCTCTCTTCATGCTAGACAGTAAAAATTTAGGACAAGGATAAAAGCAGCAAAGGCTGGCAGCTTATACTGTGTCCTACAGGGGAAGAGTGTGATCGCTACATGCGCGTGCGCTGTGTATGTGAGTGACAGCACCTGAGTGATTATGAGCTCTGTATGTGTGTGTGTGTGTCTGGGCCCAATAGATTGCTGGGATGTTGTGGGGCACAGCGGTATTGATGTTTTAAACATTTCAGGCTCTTTTGAAGGTGTGTACTGTGTGTGCATGCAGTGCTGTATTGACTTTAAAAAAGCAACAGATTACTATGAACTGAAGATCTAAACGTAGGTTTGGGAAAAGCCTAAACATTCAGTGCTCTCAATCATCTCTACGAGCATATTTAAGTGGCGGTCTCTGTGCATGACCAACGACAATTCTTCCAACATACCTCCTCCTCCCCATCTCCTCTTTCACTGCTCTTATTCTTCCTCAATGCAGCTCCATTATAGGGAATAGACTTTGAAACTTAAGTCGAGACTCTGGTTCAAGCCCCCTTTAAAGACAGCAAGCTAAGTTTACCATCAATTATTAAGACTGAATGGGCAGGCAAACTCGCGAAACCTTAAAATGACCACAATTCTAACTTCATTCCTAATCAATAAATATTACGAGCAAAACTGCTTTTGTACTATGTATTAATATGGCAGGAATCTAGTAATTGTTTATATAATTATTTGGCCAGTTTGTATATTTTTCTCTGCCAAGATTTTTTCCAATAGAAGCCAAAGCATCAAGCCAAATAACCTCCTAATAATGAGCGGACTTGAACTGAGTTTGTAAATGGAGTGAAGAGACAGCAATTTCCCCTCCCCGCTCAAAGCATTCTGTAATCACTTCACACTTGTTCCACTCTGGGCTTCCCATTTCGCGCTCACATTCACGCTCACTGTTGAAAGAAACCCTGCTCAGAGCAATCCTGGAGCAACAGAAAACAAAGATGCTCAGACTTTCAAAAAATGCCTTGGTGTGGAATGTCACAAACATAGACAAGCAAACAATGAAGCGTTTCAGTTCTGTTATCCTAAATATCACCACTCCTGGAAAGCCACTTGTCCAGTTTTATTATAAAACAGAAACTGACTTCTATAAATGGATAATGAAGCTGTATTTTCTTTTTAACAACTCATTTATCTACAGTGCATCCATTCTGTTCTTGCTCACTAAACAAGACACTACTCACTAAAATTTCTTAACCTGAAAATACGTAATCTTGCACATTTTGCAACAGCTTGAGCATCATAATTACGGTTACATTTAAAACATAATATGTGGGACATGTTGTTTACAGCATGGTGCCTTGGGCTAACCTTTGTTTATTTTCTTTCTCACACTATATAATTAAGCCAGCTAATAAGCTGACACTCTAGCGATGCTAATGCATTAAATTCATTAATTAACTACCATATGTCAACAAACAAAAAGATTAACTAAAAAAAATCATAGTCAAATTACAGAACATGACATTATATAAACTAACACATACACATACCGTAAGAGAATTCTCTGTATAAACAAACAGCAATAAAAGCAAAAAACACAGATAACGAAATCTCTAAGCACAGTGCCAAAAGTGGTGTTGCTATGGCTACAGCTGAAATCAGGCACCCTGTGGGGATGTTGCTATGGCAAATGTATATGGCGGTTAATACGCATTTTGCACCTATCCACATTTAATTTTTCTGTGATTCATAGCAGAAGCCTGTAGTTGTTTTTTGGACAGAGTGTTTATACATGCAAACTGCTTCATTTAATTGAAACAGAAGTTTGTTTCATTATATATTTGCTTCAATGTCCAAGCAGCAATGGTTACTAAGCCTATGTGCTTAATCAAAGAGTACTAGAAATAAATCAGAAGTCCATTTCTCTCCTAAGCTGAGTCTGCCGGACACAGACACAGATATTAAATACATACATGTTCTATATTAAAATAATTTAATTATAAACACTTAAATATCAAAGTTCCCAACCTGTTGCATATTGTTCTAGACATGTTCAGGGCACATACAGGTCCATACAGGTCCACATACACAAACAATTCTCTAGCTTTATTATCAACAAATGGAAAAAACATACACCCTGCTGTACAGTTCACTGAGCATGCTTGTTCTGTTGGTGCTCTATACAAATAATTCATAAAGCTAAATGACAGCACACATTCATAGCGCAAATGGTTCTGGTTTGGGTACAATGACGTAATGTAACACAATAAGCTGGTAAATATGGGAGGCATAGACTGCTTGAGAAACTTTAAGAAAGTCTCATTTTAGTCTCACATGTGTGAAAGGTTGACAGTCAAAGGACAGACCCGTGGAGCTCATAGACTCCTCATTATCTCACGTAAGGCATAACACTAGTGCCCTGTCCCCTTCATTACATCATCCTGATATACAATAACCATTAGAGCTAAGAAACAGAATCTGTGAGTGTCATTAAAAGAGACTGAATACATGTTGGGTTTAACTGCTGCAGACACTAACAAGGATTCAAAACCATCACACTTTCTAACGAACACAAAGACAGAATTGTGAGAACCCCATTGAGGTGACCGGCCTGATTAAGAGAATGTGGTATATTTATTATATGCATAAGGGAGAGCATGAAATATACAGATTTCAGAAGGAAGCGTTGATGAATTACCAGCAAATGCCTATGAAAACACAGATAACAGCTCTCTGCATGGCTTTCCATCCTCTGCAGAGCCAGATTTGGTGCTGTGGTATGTTTAGAGACTAAACCTGAATAAAAACGAAGCCTTTCTGCTCCATTGCTCTCAAATTAATCCATGTTCAGAATCCTGCCATCAACACAGCTTTGCGAAAACAAAAGTCAACCATGTAGATATTTCCATTTCTGCCCTTCGCTCCATACAAATACACTGTTTTTCCCACTTCTCTTTCTCTCACTCTATTTGTAAGGAAGCGTATCTAGGTCAGGCTCCTACTCAAAGGCTTTTCTAAACCCCAGGCTCCCCCCTCCGCTGTTGAGAGTACAGAGAGCTGATCTACATACAGCAGACCACTAGTAATAACAAAACTTCACAATAATCAAACTTTATGAAAGCAGCTGCTAAATGGTTCTTGTGGACTGTCTGGAGTCTAAAAAGCTACGGAAAGCATTATTTAAATGAAAAATACGAAAAAAGTTTATTTTAAAAAGATTATTTAAAAAGATTTTTTGCTTTAAATGTGTATATGATGTGGAGATGTTATTTTTAAAAGGAAGCTTTTTGTGCTCACTTTTACATTAATTGTTTAATATTCATTTTGTTTACAATAAAAAGCTGACGAAAGCGCAGAGAGAGATAGGAAATGGGTTTAGGGCATGAGGCAAGCCAGATTCAAACCCATGCCCTCTGTGAACAACGGTTATTTTTATGTCCCAAGACATGACTATAATATACATATGTCTGTACTATACTGAAGCATGATGGGCAGTGACGTACCCTCATGGACGTCTCTCCTCCGTGGGGCTGCTGCAGTCTAAAGACCTGTGCTACCATGTGTTCAGTGATCTGATGAAGCAGGATACGGCGAGATGCCAGACCCACCATCACGTAACGACCCATCGGAGACAAACTGACAGAGATCGCGTTCGGACCTGTGACAAACACATAGTTAGCACACACGCTGCAGGTATACACAGCTGTAACATGGCAAACACAATCATTCTAATGAGAAATAAACTAAAATGAAGTCCGAAAATCTATTTTAAATGAGATATTAAAAATATATTTAAATGCAGATCTATTTTAAATTAAATCCTTTTAATGCTAAAGGTTCATTTTGTCAGTTATTAATTGCTTTAAATGCTATAACTAGAGTTGGCCGGTCCAATCTATTAAAGCATGAAATTAGCAAAGTTCACACCTAGACCTGCTCAGGCGGCAATTATGGCTAATATCATTTTTCATCCTAAAACCTAATTGAATTTTTGCAGCTATTTAACTTAAGAAATCAGCCTCGCTGACATGTGCAAGAGTGAGAAGCAGAGACTGCTGGTGATGGAAATGTGTTTGTGCAGGTTAATATTAAAGATCTGGATTGATTGCTCTCATTAATCGACTGTTATCGAATAGGATGAATAATAGTTTTCCCAGACCTATACAGCTGACAGCGCTGACCCGCAGAAAGAGAGAGAACAGCATTTCAAATGACTTTAATCTAAAACAAGCAGGGCTCATACCTCCTCATCACTGGTTTCCATTAGCAGCCTGGTCTCAGCGCTGCTCTAATTTGGCTTTTAAATGGGGACTGTCTAATTAAAACTGCCTCTAAAAGAGCTCCATCACTACTGTCTGTTCAGCCAATTAAAGGGAAAGTGAGAGCGCACAACACGAACAGCCAATTCCATTTGCATGCAGTTTAATAAAGCACGTGTTTAAAATAATTTAGGTCTGATGGCTCAATCACCGCATTAAACCCTAGCTGACATGAGGAGGTCAGTAATGTTTGCAAACTGACTTGTTGAGGTCAAGTAATTCGCATCTCTGGGTCACTTACCAAATCGTTTGCTGTAGAGCATCTCTCCCAGGTTGTGCGGAGCAAGAGAGTAAACAGCCAAGATCCCCTCATCAGGAAAACCCCTCTGACTGCTGGGAATAAAGACGGCCAGCAACTGCCCATCCGCTGAGATATCACAGCTTGCGTCATTATAGATCTTACAGTTGGGCACCAACACGTTTACAGATGCTGAGAAAGAAATCACACACGAGAATACTATTATTAATAGTCACATGAATAATAACATGCATCGCAAACTAATCTCGCAAATAAGAGAGCAGGATGTCATACACATAAATTTATTTCTATAGTGCTTTTTATAATTTTGCACTGTTGCAAAGCGCATTTACAGAAAATTACGTTGTTGAAAAAACAATGACAAAGGAATAAAAAGCATAGTAAAAAGTGTTAAATAAATTATAGAAACAAGAAAAACAACATGACCTAATGTTGATGATAATGTTATTATAAGGTTATAATTAACATCAGGCCATGGGAACTTGAATTTGTCAAGTACATATTTTAAAAATTCAGTTTTTCTTCTAATTTATCTGCTGTACTTGTACAATAAACTCGTCATTTTAGAGTAAGAATGTTAAATGAGTATGTTCGTAAAAACTGCCAAAAATTGATTGCAGTGTCAGCCTCGGCATCTGCCACTTTTCACATCCAAAACTCTATTTGCACACAAGCCGTATCACAGTACTTTGTGTAACAATCTTTTTGCTAAATTAACAGAAGCTGCTGAATCGCTGTGAGTTGAGTCGCAATAAAAGTGATTTAGCGACTAACAGACAGCCACATCTGTTCAACCTACACTAATGAATAAGAGAACAGAGTGGCAGCATAGAGAGAGAGAAAGAAAGAGAGAGAGAGAGAGAGAGAGAGAGAGAGAGAGAGAGAGAGACAGAGAGAGAGAGAGAGACAGAGAGATGACTGTATGTAACCTTCTCATTTCAGCACACCGCATAAGCCTTACACACACACATAAACAACATCTAGTACCATCATTCTGCTGAGCAGGAGGCAGGGAGAGAATGATGATGTTTCTGCTCTGAAAATCACGTCAACCTTGCAATTAATTGAGATTTCCGTTTTCATTTTTTATCATACACACAACATAATCCTTTACTGTTTCCATAGCAATTTGCATCCCGGCCTAAGCCATTACTCAAGCAACGGAATGGTAGTAATATTCAGAACGCAAACACAACCCAAACGCAGGCCTATAACAGCACAAACAAATGTGTGTGTAAGCCGAACCAGTTGACTCAAAACAATGGTTTAGAAACACATTCAGAGTGTCAGGAAAACAATAACAGAACGATAACGCGCTGCTCTGGTCTCATGCATCAACGTCTGTTGTTAGCAGAGGTCTCTGAATAAAGCGTCAGGTGTGCGTGTGTGGGGGAGGTGTAATTAGGGCTGTTTGTGATTTGGAATGTGAGCGTGTGATGAAAGTGTTTGTCATTTCACTGGAGAGTGAGTGAGCGAGCGAGTGTGCGTGCGAGGGGCTCCGGAAAAACACAAGCTAAACAAGAGCAGGTGAGTCCTGCCAGGTGAATGCGAGTCATTATGCACAGTTAGAAAGATGGATTTGTTTTAATCTCTGTGTGTGTGTTTACCATGTGAATGTGTTCACAGAGAAAGGTCAAGATAATCTAAGAGCAAAAAATGGGAGATTTAAGCAAGAGGTGTGTTAATTAAACAGGGCAATCAGGACAAGTGCAAAGATGAGGCATCTGCCCAGCAAGAGCTGCATTTCACTATACACACTATACACACACACTCAATCAAACACATCCACCCACATTCACTCATGTCTACTCATTCATCACAGGCCAACAGGAATCAGGAGGGAGGCAGAAGGAAACTGGTTCATGACTGAAGAACAATCAAGTAATCCATGTGATCATTTATGGTTCTGAATGTATGTGTGTGTATGTGTGTGTGTGTGTGTGAGTGTGCCTGCATGCCACAATATATGTGTATATAATAAAACTTTTGTTTCTTGTAAACTATTAAATATTGCACAGGGGTAAAAATGACACTAATATTTAAAATATTAAAACATCATATTTAATATATAAACATATTAAAACACAGTTTTGGGTCTGTTTGTCAGACCAGTGCTTGAGTGTTTTTTGAAATTCCATAGCAAATTACAAACATCCTCTTAAAAATTACCTTAAATGGCAATATGCATAACATTTTTAGCTAAGGATAATTTTAAATAATCATGATCCAGTCAAAAATTTACAGGCTATTATGTAACACAACCTGTCTATTTACATAGCTCTGTGTAAAAAAGGAACATATTGTGCGTCAACTAAATCATACACTGGGAAAACCTAAATACCCCATATGTTTATTAACAGTAAGGATTAATAGAGTGCAAAAAACAAATCAAATACACACTAACCTGCCTCTAGCCATGATGAAGGCTAATTGAAATAAACACACTTGCCTTGCAGCAAAAACAGAGGCGGGTCAAAGGGATAGGTTGGGTAACAGGGAGAGTTGGGCCACGCTACTGAAGATGGATAAGTGGCTATGGGCTTCAAGCAGACAGAGATCACTACAGGATGTGAGTAATGGATTTGCCGGACTAAAGCGACGGCTATTCCAGCGGCGCTCCGAGGGAAGTCCTGGCAATTGCAGTACATGGTAAAGACTGTTTTAATCTTCCATTTTTATAGACTCATGGGTGTTGCGATATTTTTTTGGAGACACTAGGTCTGTGACGAGAACCGACTGATAAACGAAATGCTCAGGACTCCAGCTGCTGCAGACAGAGAGAATTTGGACAGCTGAAATAAATCAGGCTTTTACAGGCATATTTATACTGGATCCGTTCCATCAGCTGAGCCAATGAGCACTGAGCCCAGACTGTCCTTAATTACTCACTCGGTCAACCGCAAGGCCATGCTGCCTCTGTCTGAAACTGCAGCACAAAGTCATCAAGCAGTTAACAGACACAAGACATTAGTGACAGGATTTCCCAGCCATGATTTAAGTCTCTGAATGGCAGGACTGGGGGACAAGGATGAGAAAGAGATATAAAGAAAGAGTGGATTAACGTGCCTTTGGTAAACAAATAACCAGAACAACCCAGTTTCAAGGTTGAACGAGTACACAGACATTCATGAAGACATAAACATCTCTCTTTCTCTCTCTCTCTCACACACGGCCCTTCAGATTAAAATGAGTAAAAAAACACAACTATGATAAACATGCTCATGAACAGACAACCATTACAAGCTTTATATCAACTAAAGTGGCTATTAATATATCACACCCACATACATAATAAATGACACAAACAACAACACAAACTGATAAATACAGAAGATGACAGAGAAAAACCAACAAAAAGAACAAAACAAAAAGCGCTGAGAGCAAATGAAAGACAAAACTCAAGATAAGGCTTGCATGATTGTGTATAATACATGATTTTCCAAATTGTGTATTATACATGCTTACATCGCATAGCAGTAACGAGTGGGTCACTTCAACCAGCAAAACCTGCATTCTATGCTTTCATATGTGAAGCGAAGCAGTTTTCCCAGGGCACCACTACAATCCTGATATTGGCTACCACAGATGAGACAGTAAAACGATGCTCTTCTTTTATTAATAAATGCAGACACGCTATTGCTGCATCAATTTAATAGAGGAGCTGCTGCTAGCATTTAACACCTCAAGCCCGCTATAATATAGACACAGCTTATTTCATTTTCTCTACAGCTGTGAGGTATTTTACATAAAAACCTCAACATTTATCAAAAAAATGAATATTCATAGACTCACGTAGCTTTGCTGCATCAAAGCACGCGATTTATGTGTTTGCAAGCACGTATATATTGTTATAAATGTACTGTTACACGCTGGAGTTCTACAGCCATTAAAAATGCCCTTCAGCTTCTGAGAATTTACAGTGACATAAAACACACCTTTGCACCACAATCACCCCTGCGGTGACAGCCTGAATTTCAGTGGGGATGTTTCGCTTCAAGTGTCACTAAAATCCTCTTGCCGAAAACCAATGAATTATTATTTATGAGAACCCTATGGGAGCAAACCAAAACACACATGAAAAATGTAAAAGGGGGTTGCATTTGTACCTCCATTACAAATTTAAACTCACTATAAGTACCTGTCTTTGTTTAACAAAAATGTGAATTGCATTAAAAAATTGCATTTTCATTTGACTTAAATTCAAAATGATTTATTTGACCTAATCAATGACTCATAGTTCTTCTGATTAAAAGACAGCTGATGTGTGCTGTCTCCCAGCAAAAGTCAACAGAGAGTCAGCAACATCTTATGATTTTAGTAACTGAAACATCAGAATATCTTGTCTTTGAACCTCGTGGAACCATAACAAGCTAGAGGACAGGAGGACTGGACATAAAAAGAGAAAGAAAAAACTGCCTTCATTACACCATTGTTCTTCTTCTGCTGAGACCACGTTCCTACTTACAAACACACCAACAAACTGTCTCATTCCTAATTATGTATTAATGAGAAGGGTGGTGTTGGAATGATAAATCAGTAACAATTACACCGATTTATGATCCCACAGCCCATTCCTGGCATTATTGGTTATGCAAGGATAATGTAAATGGTTTCTCAATATGAGCTCCCAGAGGGCACTGTAGCTTTATGAGGGGGATTTGTCCATTGTCTCTGCTGGCAACTCAAACTCCCTAAATTACTCTTTGCTCTTAGATTTACCTCTCTGCATAGTTTCAATGACCTTCTTAATTGGTTCTGTAATACTGTCTTTGCATATTGATGCAAGTTACATTAAATGTTGATGGATAACATTATGCACAAGCTAAAAACACCAATGCTAGTTTCCACTGTTAAAACTAATGGTACTTTTGGGACTTCTGGCTAATTATGATTTAAAATGCCACAGATACTGAGCAGAGACTTTGCAGTTGGGTCAACATTTTTCTTCTCTCAAAATGATAAAGAGATATGCTGGAGCACAGCAGTTTACAGAAGGACACACAACGTACGCCGGCCTCACATCGCAGGTCGATGACCCGCAGCTAAATTACAGCCATCAAAAATACACACGAGAAAACGGCTCTCATATTCAACTCAACTACTATTACCGAGCAAATTTTGACAGAGCTACAGAGCTTCAATCACCTACAGAGAAAATAATTACATTTTTCATATGAGACTAAGTCTCATGAAGAGACTAAAAATCCATAACACATTGGATTTCTGACAGATGTGTTCTACTATTTCTGGATGTAAAAAGTTCTCAATTAATATATCAAACTGTTAAAGAGAGATTCTGCTATATTTTAGAGCACATAATTAAAGCAGTACAAGCACATTCTGGGAAGATTAAATGCTTTTTCTAACAATTAGACCAGACTGCATTAAAATAATTATGGAGAAGGACATAATCACAAAAGCCACCCATGTTCACAAAAGCCCAATCGCACTTGAATTTAATTAAAAACTACGAAGAGAACAAATCATGCTCTACTGATTGAAACGTTTTGATCTTAAGTGTTTTCTTGAACAAAGAGCATTCACAAAATGTATAGGAACTGTTTTAAGTATTACTCACTGCAGTGTCTGCTGCATAATATGAACTTTTAATGGTCTGTAAAATCAATAACTCAGCTTATTTCATCCATAATGCATAGAATGGGTATCTTGTATTTAGGATTGGAGTACAGTGGTGTAGCAGAGGGAATGTGCAGAGACACTGAAATGCACTCAGGGCTCTGTAGAGCAGCTTTTGGTTAATGAAGAGGGTTTCTGACCAGGAGGTCAGCACCCTGTTCAGATGACACTGTCCGGCTCTGCCTCCTGCAGCTATGTCCCATTTACTCCAGCCATGTTGAAACATGTCTGCTCACCCTGTTTGTTGGGACATGTTGCAACTCTGAAACAAATGACTGTGAATCTGCACATTTCCTTTACAACTTCTGAACTTGGATTAGAAACAGCTAAATATCTGATCAATGTTTATTTCATTTCACATCAACAGTCAGTGTTCAAGATGTGTGCATTTAATAAATTATGGCTTTTGCAAAACAAAAAAAAGCTAAACAAATTAGTATCAAGTCTTTACTTGTGCAAAATCAAATACAAATGCTGTCGCTGGTAAATCTGCATTAAGGATTTCACAAAATCTTTGTTTGGGCTGTTGCTGTAATTGTAAGACCACACTTGGCATCAACCATCCTACAGAAGTCTCCAGCTTTGCGACATTCCGCAAAGCCAGGATTTTGCTAGGCAACAAGGATAATAGGATTCAAAACTGTGTTTGTTTGAACAGCTTTACCAAAAACAAGATCTTTATTGTTCTCTCGTAAGGCCATCTGATTGAACTAGACCAGTCGGCTGTACTTGATATGCACTATACTGTTCTGTCTTATTTCCATGTTGCAGTTTGGACTATATCCCCCATGCTGTGTGAATCCTATCAGTTGTTGTTACAGTGTCTGAGGGAGATGTGTGTATGTAAGAATTATTGGGTCTTTGACAGGACTGACACATAAAACTCTCAATCCTCATCCATCAACAGATCCTCAGCATAACTGGCACGTCTGGCCTATGAGATAAGGGAATGTCACGCTAAATTTTATAAGGATTCACTTTTTTCCCAAGTTTTTTCCCTTTCTTTACACCTCAACACACACGCAGTATTCACAACACTCATTTTCTGCTGTATATCTGGCTGTGTGTACATGCCCTGAGGGAAGCAAACCTTTGTTTTCTGTGATACCGAAGATTCTCACAGGCTGAACAGATGTCAGCGCCTAAGTGCTGCCAGGTGTGAGATCAACCCCAGATAACAAGAATCACTCTGCAATCTTGTAATCAGCCCTGGGTAATCGCCAAGAGCTTCCAGTAACACTTGTCGAGAGAGGGCAAGAAAGAGAGAGGCGGGGGAAGAAAATGACTCTAATATGTGTCCAATTTCCTCTTCTGTCCATGGCATCTGCCCTCCATCAGCCACACTCTTGAGCTCAATGGAGTGTTCACTCTTACCTTTCTCAACAGTTACTCTTTCCCAAAGAGAACAGTCTCCTCCCTCGCTCCGATTCCCTCAACACTGAGGGGTACTGAAGCATTTTGTGTTTTAGAATGGGTGGATGGGCACAGGGAAAATATTAAAGAGATAGTTCACCCAAAATTCTCTTATCATTTACCCACTCTCATGCCATTCCAATTTATATATATTTATGAGTTGGACTATGTTTTTCCATACAGTAGAATTTAATGGAAATCAGAATGTTCAAGTGTGTCCAAAGTGTGTCATAATGTTGTGATGTTTTGTTACGAGGTGTGCAAGATCCAATGAGCTTTTACTGATGAATTGGCGTATATGATATGGACTGTGTACATTTTGGGCTCTCAAATATTCTTGAAAACATCATTTTGTGTTTTGCAGAAGAAAGTTATTCACCTTTTCCTCTCAGTTATTCACCATGAGGGACAACAAATGATAACAGAATTACAATTTTTGGGTGAAATACTTCTGTAAACCTTAAAAGGCCAACCTGATAGTCATAAACATTCATGTTTCTCTATTCAACCACTCACCATTACTGATCTCGGGTAAGTCAAATTTGGTGAAGTCCCACCACTGCAGGCGATAGGTTGTGTTAGCGATGTTGCTGGCTACTGCAGATTGACCGTCCCCTATAACAGCACCTTTAAAACACAATAACAAATTACATTACAGTCACATTACAGACATAGCAACTTCAACATTTCTGAAATAGGTAATGTTCCATAAATACACTGATAATAATGCACTTTCCCTGTATCTGACCACAAAAGCAATAGCAGATTACCAGAAGACAAAGGCATGGCTAATAGCATCTGACTAAGAGGCTCTCCACATTGTGTTGTGGTCTACTGGGGTTTATGAGTGTAAACCAAGGCTCGTGCACTCAAATAGAGCACAGGCAAATTAATAACTTGGGTCCTGCTAATACTGGCCCAAAATTGATCATATTTATTCTGAAACGAAATTGTTAAATCGTGAAACTCTCTTTATCTAGACAATAACAATCCTAGTTTTGCCCCAGGAATCTAGCCAGTCTCTATATTTTGATCCAGTTCAACCTTTTCTGTGATGAAGCCCTGATGGTAAAATAAACACTATTAGTCTCTGAGCACCTAGCAAATTAGGTAACGCAAACAGCACTGAATTTAATACAGGTCTCTGTCAGCAACATAACTCTCCTCAAATGTAAACAAGGGATGCTGGACTGTCCTTTTCAACATTCTGCCCTGTCACCATAATTACAGAAGAAGGAAGGCAGGCTTTGGCCATACAGTACACTTAGAGGTCCATTTGCCCATACAGAGTCGATCCTGGGCCCGGCAAACAGATTAGATTTTCCTGTTATGACCTGGACTCAAGATGTAATGCAGACATAAATATCTATTATGCAGCTTCTCCCTGCACGCGGCTGTCTACCCATTACAGCTAACAGACACCCAGGTGTAGCAAGCTGGCATTCGGACTGAGCTTTCAGAAGCTGTCCTCACAGCCATGGACTAATAAGCTGGAGAGTTTCCCTCACTGCAGAAGACCCTCTGGGAACCAGAATACTATGGGCTTTACATTAAACTTAACCAATCAGAGTGATATGTATGCAAACTGAGAGCAGCTCAGCTAATCGCTCACATTTCCCCATAAATTACTTAAAAAACAATTATATTACTAGCACAAAACTTCCAAGAACACTTACCCTAAACACAGTTTTAAACAATTCACAGCCTTTAAAGCAAAAGACCTGTTATAAAGTTTGAGCAATATTGGCAAAGACATTATTTATGAAAATAAATGGTCTAGTGCACAAGCCTTTAAAGGGAAAAGGAAAAAATGATGGAGAGATCTAAACAGTGTGTCAATTGAAACTGAAACCTCTTCAGATTCAACAGCTGGGCAGATGACAAAAGAAACAACACTATTAAAGTCTTCTAGATGAATGACAAATTAAACACTCTAGTGTGACATGAAGTCATCTTCGGAAAACAGAACAGATAATTAATCTTTTTCCTGCAAGTGAGTTTTACTTTAGGGTTGGTTTGGAGGACTGGGGTGGAACAGATGAAATATAGACTGAGTTTACAAAAATTAGCTACACTTAAGTGACAATTATATAAAAAAGTCGAGACTAGGCTGAGGGATTAAGTATTTATCATCTGTCACAGCACAGTTATGAGCTAAACCTTTTTCACGGCCGCTGTTTTCCTCAGAGACGCAGAGCAACTTCCCCTGAAAAATGGAGCATTTGGGAGCGATGGGCGCCTGAGGTGAATTTTTAAGTGGACAGAGGCTGCAGAGACACTGGGGATATATTCATTTATGTATTCATTTACCATGTCATAGTCATTTACATATTCACTGATAAAAGAAAACTTAAAAGGGGGTTTCAAAACACCTGGTTCAAAAGTTCACTGTGAGCATGTTGCTTGTTAATACTAAATACAGTTTGTCAAAAGGTTCATGTTTTGAACTAATATACTGTATAAAAGTGTACAAAAATTAGTTTTTTTATACATCTGCCCAGCAGTAAATAAATTAATACTAATTCTATAGTCGTATGGCATTTAGTCACCGCCACAAGATCTGCCGCCACTCATCTCTTCAAATCACCTTGGAATAGGAAAATAAAACTGAGCCTAAACCTGCATAATTAACTTTTAACAATATAATGAGTACAATGTTATAATAATATCAATTGTACTTAAACTTGCGTCCAGAACGCTTAAAGAATGCTTAATGTATTGTAATCTGTCTTTTAATTCTTTAAAGATAGTATTTTTACATGGCTGCTCTAGCCGCTGTAGTTCACAAAGAAAAGAGTTCTCCACAGGTGGCTGAAAAGGGGACAAACCAACAGAATAGAGCCAGAACCAAACTTTTGGTTTTTATAAACCATCATTTATAAACAAGCACCATGTTAGAAATCTTATGTTTCAACCAGAATGTTCATACATTTATATGTCATGTTATCCTGATGTCTGGATTCACAATTATTTTGTGAACCTCAGAAGTAAAGTGTCAGACGACACAATGGTTTTATGTTATCCAAGGCACTAGGAGATCATTTGAAAGTTGGGATGATTAGTTTAACAGGTCTCAGAGTCTTGGCAGAATGTGTTTCCAACCCAACTGGCTGATTATACTTCTGCTCAACACCAATTACAGTCTCAAGTCTCAGGCACAGGCAGTTAGCACATAGTAGGTCAGGTCTACACCTTCACACAGAGCAGGAAAGCTGTTACAGTTGTTAACTAGTCTCCAATCCAGCTGGCATGAAACTGCAGCATTGTCTGGATACGGTTCAGCAGCCCAATAGTCATAATGCTGTGTCATCTGGATATATTTTAAATGCATGAACAACAAATCTGACAGCCTGCATCCTGTTTTGCTTTACCCAGAGGCTGTGGCTTTTAAAAGATGACCGTATTAAAGCTATGAAATGGCAATATTATTTAAAAATAAAAGTTTTTTCCGTAAAGTAGCTGATCAAGTACGTTGACACTTCAATCTTGCAAAGCCTCACATTTGACCCTCAACAAAGCATTTATAACAGATTTTTGGAGGCTAAATGGAGCCATCAAATTTTTTCCACAAGAGTTTTCTGTGTGATTATGTGATTTGCCAGAGAGGGCATTTAAAATGTAGGTTTATGTAGGTTTTGTTCGTAATAGTAAAGTACAACACTACTGTGACTGTTTCTTTGATACTGTGCGCACTACACAGTTTGCGGTTATATGCAAAAAATATCCAGATAACCTACTACCTTAGATTTTCACGGAAGTAACTGTGATTTTCTCTTTAAAGAGTCATTTGTGACTGTAGTGATTATATTGTGCCATGTTGTTTCAAACTTCTATGACATTTGTTCTTCTGTGCAACACAAAAGCAGAAATGTAAAGTATACGGTAAGAGTGACTGGTGACTGAGGCTGTCAGCCTCTAACATTGATAACAATGTACGTCTCCTTTTGATTTCATGGAAGAAACAGAAGGGATATATGGGGATCGTAACAACACAAAGGTGAATAAATTATTATTACTTTTCATTTTCATTTTTTTAAACTTACTATTTGATCAGAATGTTGAAATAGGTGAAATATACCCATAATTGAAGTAAAAATGTATTACCAGGGTAAATGGAAGTCACTCCCTGAAACACATACCATATAATAAAACAATGTTTTTTAAAACTAAAATGTAATATTTTCTAAATACTAAATATTACAGTGTACAGTATGTACTAAACAATATTAATAGTAGTTCATTCTTGTTAAGCAGCACCTTACTATTAGAACGCCCTTACACACATAATATAAAGCGTTAGGATATGTGACTCCTGATCCCTTATGTCGGATGCTTCCCAATGAAAGAATAAGGAGCAGCTGAGGGGTATTACTGATGCTCCACCTCTCAACAACGGGTCACTACATGGAGATGCCCAAAAAGACAGATACAGGAAGGAAAAAGAAGGAGGAACAGGAGAAAAGGAGGAGGAGAAAGGAAGAAACCTTACCTGAACTCTCTATAGACTCAGCTGTGTTTTAAGAGTGGCTCTACTGGGTCTTTTAAGCAACTCTTACCCAAGGGAGGACTTTTTGTTTGACATGTGGTATGTGTGCTAAACGAGGTCAACACAAATGAATTAAGCACAACTGCCAGGAAAAACAAGATTCTTCTTGAAAAAACCTTACCGATTATATCAGTGCTTTCCAAAACAGTTACAATTTACTTCACACGCCAAAACACAAATGACCAATTTGTTGAAACAGCAGAACGCAGTCACACGCCTGTCTTCAGCACTGACCTGGCAGAGCAGAAAAAACAGCAAGAGAAAGTCTGGTGAAAGAAGCATTCCATTAAAGATAATCGGGTCTCTGCTGCACTTTTTCATGCTCTGAAAAGTCTATATAAACTGGGTTACACTGTGACAATAACAGCCTGAGGGATCCAACAGGCCTGCAGTACTGGGTGGAGCAGGACTGAATGGATCAGAGTTGGGCTGCATTAGAGAGGGTCACTGTTCCCCATCACTGCCCCTTCATTCATTACACTCTACATCCTAAGGCCCCCTGGCTCTGGCTTTACCATATAGCTCCTATCTGTAGTTAAACAATAACAAACACACTCACTGACATATGCTCTAAGGAATATCCCAAGACTTTGTCACTGACTTGTTTAGGGTTTCATTTTTGGTCAGACCTAAAATCAGTTTCATATGCACGTACCATTTAAAGAAATCAGCTCTGAGTGTGAAACATGGTGATATTATATATAGTATTTTAATTTAGTTAATATGGATGGTTTAAAACTGGACACCTGTGGCTGTATGTCAGCTCAGTTCTTTGTGACATCTGTCTTAAGTCTGCCTGGTGCTTTTTCATTCTTCAATAAGGGAAACAAAATAATGAACTGTCTTACAGTTACCAAAGTATAATTAAAAGCAAAAATTATCATTACATCTAAAGTAAAACACACTCAAATGGTCAAAATGGAAATGAAGGGAAGGATCTAGTGCAGAGCTTGACAATCATCTTATATATGCTCTCCTGTCTGATTTTGTAGATGCACTGTCTGATGCATCAGTGCACTCTCTGTGCAAAACTAAGGAAAAAAAATGGAAAATGGGTGGTAGTAAAATATCAAATAGTCAAATTGTTTGATGTTTGCCCTGGTATGTTTGCCCTTGTGCTTAGAATGGCAGCCCCCCCTTTCAGCTCAGGACAAGGGTCAATCATGTCTCAAGGCCACGCAATGACCCTCTACAACTGTAAATTCTAATAGGTCCCCACAAAACAATCCATTACTTAATCCTAATTAAATCCTGAGTCTGATTACTGGATGCAGAGTATTCTCTATTTAAAAAAACGGCTAAATTCAATATGATTAGTTCACCCTCAGTGCACTTGACAATTGCTGAAAACTTATGTAAAAGTTACGTGACAACAATAATTCATCTTACTGCTGACAAATCTGTCAAAACATTGACAGGAACATGTATTAAATCATAGCTGCACTTATCAGCGAGAGACTGGGCGACTGGTGCTCTGTAAAAAAAAAGGCATGATGTGGTTTTCTGTGTGAGCTGGAGAGGGTTTGGAGAGGGGCATTTCTGAACCTCATATCACACACTGCAATTAGTGTGGGCTGAAGATGCCTCTGTGTGTGGGAGAGAGAGAATGATTGTGTGCAAAAATGCAAACTGCTTGTGTGGAAATGTGTGTTGTGTTGAAGTTGTGCAGGATATGTGGGGACTGGGATCTTTGAAGTTAGACAGACGGGAATGTTTGCACTCATAAGTACTCAAAAGTTGATAAATAATTGTCATGTCAGTACATAATTTTTCACTGATCTCTTTAAAGTAAAGACAACCCCAAAAATATGGTAACTGCTTGTTACTACCCAAATGTCTGTACAATACAGACTTTTGGGGCACAAACAACATCAAGTAATGTTCCATTCATCCTGTCTTGTTCTTCTGCACTTCTGAAAGTTGTTGACTATTTGTAGACAAGGTGCTAGGGTTAGTGCCACATCAGGTGCAGCTGACAGCTGGTTCCGCCATTTTTAGAAAATAACTTTATGATGAGGGCATGCAGGTGTACTGGTAGGTGTGATTTGTGCATTCCATGACTGTTGGGTTTGGATGTTGTTATTTGGGGTATGCAGACAGTACGTTTTATGTAAGAGGAGTTAGGGGAACTAGCATATGTGTTTTGGTATGTTCTGTATTTTGAGGGTAAGCCCATTTTGTTGTGGTGTTTGTACAATAAAAAATACTGTATGTGCATGCTTTGGAAGTGTAAACATTTGGGGGTTAAATGGACTATGAGCTACATCTATATAATCATACCACCATAAACACCTGATCTTAGATGTAAAGCAGAATCAACACTGGTTTAATCATTATATATGAATTGTAGTATCAATCATTAATTGCTTTTCTGTGTATTTTAAAATAAAGTGACTAAATGGTGACAAAAAAGCTTGGGGCATGAAACTGTGAGGCTGTTCATCTGAAATCCTCAAAGTGCATGCCATGAGCCAACAACATTGTAACCTTGAGCAAGGCACTTAACAGGCACTATAATAAGTAACTGTTGGTTGTTTTGAATAAAAGAATCAGCTAAATGACTACTCACCTAACACAGGTAATAAATATAAAACACTGTAGATAAAGCAAGAATTCCCACAAAAAACATACAGTTAATGCTACAACTATATATCGCCAGGGCCAGACAGAATCTGCAGACTATTTTGTTATTCCTATGCTGCAAAAATGTGTAGTTCTAAATGTTAAAAAAAAGAGCTGAGAGTATTTCATTTAACTAGCATTAAATTGAAATAGCTTTTTAATTTGTTCAAGAGACATGATAAAGAAAACATTTAAGAAAAACGTTGAGCTTATAACCTCTACAATTATTTCATCCTATTCTATTATACTGTACTTTTCCCTCTTAACGTCCCCAAAAATCTGTTAAAGGCTAATTAATACTGGTCTCTGTACATGCATTTAACTGCAGATGACAGCAGATTTGAGATTTAATTCAGTCCCTCCACTGAAAAAGGAGGAGCCTACACAGAAGCTCTATGATTGATTGATTGATTGAGAGGCACCAAATTAGCACTAGGTAAAATTATACCAACAGATAATGTGCATATAATCATATTTTGTATATAAATGTAGATTGTTTAGAATACTATTGTTTAGATCAATATATTATAGTAAATTGAAAGTTGAATAAATAAAAAAAAACTGTCATCTGATGAAAAGAATGTCAAAATGCTCTTTTTTTTACCTGTTCACAGAAGTGAAGGGTTAATGGGGCAGTAATGGACCACATCCATACAACAGTTTTATCAGTTATAAATGTTTGGAGGGTCATGATGATTAGATGACAGAATTTTTCATTTTTTGGGTGTACTATCCCTTTATTGCAGCAAAGTGAAAGCTAATACAACTGTTGCTAAAGAGCCTTGCTGAGAGCCCTCCTAGCCAAAATAGCACAAAGAGTGGGCGAATTAGAACTCATCATTGACCTGACACAGGACATTATACAAACATTTTTGGGAAGTTTCATACCAAACAAAGCCTTCAGTGAGTACCTGACCCATCTAATATTAGATAACTTCTGTAGCATTAGAGGGCGAACATACCTGCGAGAACCCTATTGACGGATGAGTGTGTTGCCAGGCCTGGCTGCCCTCTTTCATGAAATATTCCAGCATATGGCAAAAACTCGGGCAAAAGGAACCGCCTGAGAGGAAGTGAGGAAGTGGGAAAATTGAGAATGCGTCAGAGAGGATGATAGGACAAGTGAGTAAAGGGTTTGATAGTTCTTAAATTATGTAACACATGAAAAGAATGTATTTGAGCAGTGTAAACACACTAAGTGTGTCATTGTCCTACCTGGGGACAAAGCGACCAAGAGAGGGGGCAGACATGCGTGCATTACGAGGAGCCCTATGCCTGCTTCCATTGTCCCTACAAACACACACAAACAACCTGAGTTACACCATGGCCATTAACATTATTTATTACTTGTTAGTCAGCAGGTAATATTAGGTGGAGGCACATTCTCATTCTAGAAAATGGTTGATATAATAAGATAGTTTACAAAACTGAAGTCTGTACATTTTAAAACTGTATATGTTATTCAAGTTAATTTGTTCAACTTACACTTGTTAAAGCTTGTTAAATCTCACACACTGACAAAAAGCCACAAAACTCAGATTCTGACTTGATGAGGTCTTTAAAAGTTAAACGTGTGGCTTCTGTGTAACTAAGTATCTCTGCCATCACTTCCCAGCTGAATGAGGACATTAATACACTTACAAGGTAGGAGTGGGAGTGATGGATAAAGAAATAAAAGGAAAAAAGAGGAAATTTGTGGCAGACATAAATATTAATATGAAGGCTAACTGAAAGACTGATGGCTTTCATAAGTATTCTGATGAATATGGATCTGTGGTCCCAGGCTGCAGTGAACGCTGAACTCTTCAGCCAGCGGGTGGAATTATTCATCAGCTCAGAGGAGGGCATCTAATGCGTGCCAAAAAAAAGAGAGAGAGAGAAAGGGGGCAGAGGGAATGCATGGTTGAGAGTGGAAAGAATAGCTGATAGCTTGAACGAACGAGTGGAGGTTTTGAAGAGAGGGGAAAAAAGAGAGACATTTTTCAGGGTGTCAATGGTCCTATAAAAGGACCACTGACTAAACCACTAATCAGAGACTTGCTGGCTGCCTCTAAAACAGTTTGGAAAAAAAGAGTGTTTGTATATTAAAAACATGACTTGGGAATTCATAATTGAGTCACTTAAATTAGAAAGCATTGCTGATAATGAGATGGAAAGGGGGTTGTGATTTTATAATCTACAAGTGGAGAAAAAAAACATGGCTTAGTTAAATCAACAGATATTCTATCAGAAAACACTCGTTCTCTTCCATGGCCTGCCACCAACCCTGCACCTGTGCCCCATCTGCTATTGCGAGTCTCATCCAACGTCAGCTATAACCAGTCTGTCATAGACTGCCTGCATCTCCTGTTAGCTTTCCAATCATTATTTTGTTTAAATGCTGATCAATCTTCAGCAATTTTCTCATTAATATTTTGTGAGTGGATAACATTTGTGTATCGATGCATGCCTGTATGTTTTTTATAAATTTGTCTAATTTGTCTTATTTTACTATATGTGTAAACTGAATTTTGGTTCCCCCAAAAATTCTTCCCTGTCTTCTTAACATCTTGTTTTTTTCTCCACTCCTATGGCTTACTCACTAAAGGTTTTGTAATGAACTATTCATTGTAATGCTGCCTTCATTATATATTGTGATAAGCGCAATTGAATTCAATTGAATTTATTGTCATTCAATAAAACACAATGGAAAAGAAAATTCTTCCCTGACTAAACTACACGTACTGAAGAACTTCACAATTGTGCAGCTGCCAAGACACAGAGCAGCAAGTTTAAAGCAGTGCATTACTACATTCCATCAGTACCAGACAAAGAGCATTTTAATCCGAGGTCAATGCAGAGTGCACGCTCATGAAACTCTATAAGTAGCAGCGCTAGCGGCAACTCTGGTAAAATTGTTGGCAAGCTCAATAACAGGTCGGTTGAAAAGCAAAAGTGATAACATTCTGACATTCAGAGCCTGGCTTATGTTTGCTAGGTTGCTTAGCAACAAACCAGCAAAATAAATCCGTAGAGATTTTTACGAATGGATATGTGCAGGTACGAGTGCAGGTACGAATGCAGGAACAATCCTTTAGCACAGGCTTTATGTGTTTGTGCTTGTTTACTTACTCGAACTCTTCAAAGTCAACTTCGCTGTTCTCTATGCTGGGGGTGGGGCCAGAGGAGAGGCTGTCTGGATTAGAGGAGAGGGGTCGGGGTCTGTTAGGGTGACGAAGCGAGCGTTGCCGAATGCTGTCACGCCGAGACAGATACTGGATCATACGCTGTGCATAATATGCTGCGGGAGACAACCTTCACACGCACAACACACATAGAAATAACAATGTTAGATTTACCCTACATAGCAAAGCAAACAAAACACCTAACTAAAGACAAACAAACATTTAATTTAACAAAAGCACAATTAAAGGGAAAAACGTTAGTGAGAAATCTTTTTCTAAGTGGTATGTGATATATTAATCAAACTAATATGTTTATATATTGAATATTTTTTTATACAAATATATTTGTATTTATTTGTGGCAAAACAACAGCATGAGCTTTTATTTGTCAATGTAATCACTACCTATTTTCATTTATTTCAGCTACTGAGACATTAGATTGCTTTTAAAGGACCGTAAGATTAAGCCTAAAACTAAATCAACCTTGCAGTTAAGACTGCAATGAAAAGACTGTCAGGAGCTTCACTCTGTCTTGGGTTAGTTGTACAAGCGCGTCTGCCACCAGCTCGAACAGATGAACATCAATAATACAAGAGTTAAAAACCAAATAAATCCCAGGCTTAGACAATGGTGACTGGTCACAACCTCACCAGTCACACATGAAAATGACTGTATCTATTAAGCCAAGGAACTCACACACAATGCACAATTACAGGGACAGAACTTTTCAGAAGTCCTCAGGATCTGTAAAACAGCCAAAACAGTGACAGTCTGTCTTAAAGACCCTAAAGACAAAACACACACATAATCTGCTTACTGATGCCAACATTTCAGGATCAAAACACTGTTTATCTGTGTGTTTTGTGTGTGTTTGAGGATAGTTTTAGGCAAATGTGCAAGTAGACAGCAGGCAGACACAGACAAAGATTCAGAAAACAACAGTGTAAAATGCTGCCAATTACACCTGGGTTTTGTGTCAAACTATTCCTCTGCCTGACTGGCTTCTATCACCAGGTATACTGTCCTCTAGAGAGAATGAGTTTGTTCTAGTAATTCGCAGGTTAGGACTGTGTGTGCCAATCGGCCTATGTGTTTGTGTGTACTTTCCAGGGGGAGTCTGTGCTAACAATCTGTCTTGAACCCAAACCACAGTTGATTCCCCAGTGCTTAACAATGACTTACTAGCCATGAACTTGTTTTATTATGAGCCTCGCTCTCAGATTCACAGAATGCTGACAGGTTATGTGTGCGTGTTTGAATTAGGGGGACACTGGGGTGCTGGCAGGTCTAAAATGTCACACTGCTGTCCGGCAATGTGACACACACTGTTCCTCATTACCCAGAGCTCACCAGCCAAACAGCTGCAGGAAACAGCATGACTACCAAGTTCACACTCCATTACACAACAGTCACACAATTACCAGCCCTTCAAACACAGCACTAAACACAAGTAAGGGTGGGGGAGGTATCTGAAGTATTGCTATATTTTACCTTAGGATGCATGTTGTTTTTTTGCAACGGATGCTCTATTTCTATTCAGACAAAGTTTTAACTCAAACTCAAAATGAGCTAAGAATTAGAATATGTTAAATATAAAGCAATCACAATATTATCACATGAACCAGATATTGTAATTATATCAAAGCCAGGATCCTGCTCATCTTCACCCATCAAGTCAAGTCAAACATGTCTCATCAGAGACAGGGATGAATCACCTGGCAGGGTCAGGGTAGATGGGGTGGTCCCGTGATCCAGAGACATCATATCGTGAAAGAGACATTAGCGATGACTCCAGCAGCCTCCTTAAAAACACACAGACAGACATATGAACACAATTGACAACAGTCATACTGCATACATGTTATATAGACACACCCGCTCTGAGAAAGGTGAGGACTTCCACTTCCTGTTATATAGAATCAACAGGTTATTACACAAACGGAAGGATGATTTTCACAAAACTGACAAATTTTCTTTTAATTTTTACCACTCTGTTACTACAGTAACACTCTCCACCAACCACCATCACAATCATTAAAAATCTCATTAAACCGCGCAAGGGCATTAGTATGCTCATTACTGACTGCAACGCAAAGACTAAATGAATATAAAGTGTAAGTAATGATGTGCAGTTTGCCAGGCTTGGCTAGGAATCGGTTAATAACCCGTTAAATTGGGGCATTTGTTAAATTCGAGTCTGTACTGTTCCTGATACATCAGAGTTTGCTGAAGGCCATTAGGAGAAAAGACAGTCCGGCAGAAGAAAACACGCTGCTTTGGACTGGTAGGGTACAAAGCTAGATGGACAGTTGTGAAGCGTGAGGGCCATGACTCAGTGTGATGTGTATGTGAGTGTTTCTGGTGTGGGTGTGCTCGGCTCTTCATTAGAATGCCATCTTCTGCCCTTTGACTCACAGCAAAAAACAGCACAGATCGATCCTGACTCCTTTTCAGGCAGTTTGGTTTGTTTGCTTCCTTTGATTCTCTTAAAGATCAAGATCTGCATTTTAACAGAGATCAAGTAAAGATCAAGTTGGCCACAACCACATTCAGTAGTACAATACGGAAGAAGTCATGTGATCCTCGTTACTACATTTTTTAACTGCCCTCAATGAGGTTCTTATTTACACTAACGAATCATTACATTTCAGTAATTGCTATTCTCTACATTACAGCAGTGTGGTTGTTACTCTACTTTAACGAGGCAGCTGATATTAATTAAATAACAATAATGAGGATTCTTTCTATTTGTTTTACAGTTGAGAAGTTGCTCTTGGTTGTTCAGGTACAAGTTCCTTTTGGCAGGAGGACTGACACCCTTCCTGGCTCCACACTCAAAGCCGTGAGTCAGTATAACAATGAACTGGAATGGAACTCATGGGAAAACAGCAAATGGCTGTTTATTTTTGTTGCACTTCTGCATAAGTGAAGTGTGACACTGTTTCATTGCACAACATCGGCCTTTAAACACAATTAAATTACAGAACAGCTGTGCACATAGAACAGGCTGATCAGTGACATGAGAATGGAAAGATTGTGTATTACAGTGAAAGCCCATAATGAGGATAAAGGCCCATAGACTATCCATTGTTCAAAATATTTCAGCAAAGATGCCCTAATATAGGCACAGTGTGATAAGCTACTGCCCTCTAAAGGTCTATTGGTGCCATGGCAAGCATACTTTAGGGGCATTAGTGTTAAATAATTTTCCACATTTAAGGTTATTTTCTTTCAAAGGTGCCAACGAAATAAGATATTACTTACAACACATGATAGTTGACTTAACAGCAGAACCTTATGGGCCTAGTATCCCTGGTCTCTAAGGCATGCATGACTACTGACTGTTACTATTCAACTAGTGTTCAGTGACAGTCTAGAAATAAAATCAAAAGTGAATATTTACTTATATAAATGACAGCATCAGCAGCTCTATAAACAGTAGCTGGACAGGGAGTCTGTGTTCCATACTGAGATGATGCAGACGAGAACCGAAAGCTCACAGATTTATACTGACAGATTCACGCTGCTTGCGTTGTCACAAACAGCAGCAATAAAAACAACACGTCTCACTCATTTACAGTCTCTGTCTAGACTTTAGATATTTGTTTTAGGGCCCTTGGAGCGGATCAAAAAAATATTATTATTAATATGTGACCATGAGAAACTTACACCATTTTAAAAGACATGTCACCACACATGTCTTTTAAGACATGTATAATTACATTATAAAAATCAATCTACAGACCAATACCCTGCAGAACAGTTGTTGAACTAAGAACATTTTCTCCTACTGTCATAAAACAATTCCAAATGAGTCCCAAAGCATTGATTAATGGTAGAACTGACTAGATGGTCCCTTCTGATTAGTTGACTGCTGCAACCCTTACTGTGTAAGATTTTTAATTTAGGTAAGATGCAAAAAGACCCTTTGTCACCTCACTCAACTTTTAATTTGTATTCAATTGTGCTAGGAAGTTTGAGAGTGCTGATATTCTGATAAGCATCTCATTAATAATTTCCCTTTCAGGCTCAGCTCCGGATGGCACCCTTTGCTATGAGGGATAATGAAGTGCACACAGTCAGGGCACAAGGTCAGATCAAGCTCATTTACATGTCATACTCTTTCCCTCCAGGTCCAAAATACAGTCTCACATCATTTAGTTAATCATTTTTTTCTCTTTTATTCTTATTGTTTTTATCTATGTCAGGGTTGTGGCATCAGTCACATGCTCGCTGACATTTGCCATATCAGTGTGTCAATCAACACAAGATTTCTCTTCTAGTCTGTTTAACTTCACTGACTCACGGCAGAACAAGATCAAGACCAAAACAAAGACCATTTTTTGAAGCTTATTTTTGGATGGGGAAATAAACATATAAGCAGTATGTTTTTATAATACATTTAAATTAAAATGAACAAGAACAAATTTATTCCCTTTAAATCTTTGGGAAAGATCACGACCTCACCTACGTAGGTAATCATCATCAGGTGCTTCTTCAGGCATTTCCTGGTTTAAGGCTTCTTGTGACACATTCATTGAGCGAGAGATGGCAGACTGCCTGTAAACACGCTCCAGCTGGCCAGTTTCCTGGTCGAAGACCAGCCCAACGGCCTGCTCCTCAGGCTGACCAGTAGCAGCACTTTGGGAAAAGGGCATGTCAGATTCTGGGACATCTGTGCTGGGCTCCATGGATCTGTGCTCAGAGATGTGAGGATCAGACTGAGAGGTTGAGTTGTGGTAGGCAGGACTTGTAGGTTGCCAGGCTGTGGTTGTTTCACCAGAAGTGGGCTGACCAGTTCTCTCCCAGCGCTGTGTACCCTGATTGTAGGTGAATAGGTTGTGGCAGACTCTACAGCGGTTCAAGTGACTATGGGATGGGTTTTCTCCCCTGTAGAGTGGCTGGTAATGAGATGGCCCTGGTTGTTCTGAGTCCATGTTGTTATTTAACATTTCCTGAGTCTGCTGGTCCTGACTACTGCTCTCCCTATTCATGCCCTCTAGGGGCTGTACTAGGTCCTGCATGCGCTCATACTCCATAAAATAACGGTTGAGATTACGCTGCAGATCGTTGCGGATGGAAGTAGGGCTGCTATTATCCTCTTCTCCCGGTGGGTGGTGTCTGCTAGAACTAGCCCCTGATGAGCTGCCATTGCTTTGAGCCCCTGTCCCTGGTGGAGGTAAACCCCATCCATCAGAAGCAGCAGTGTAAACAGGTGACTGGTTGGAACTCCCTTGTGCTCTCAGGACAGAAAGCAGGCTATTGGCGGAAGTGCTGGTTCTGGGTGGAGGCATACTATTACCTTGCCCAGTAAGTACACTGTCTGTCCAATCTGACCCAGGCATATGCCCTCCACCATCCCTGCCCAGCATTTGATGCTGAAAATTTAGTGCGGGTGCCATTCCTGCCACACCCCTTCTCCCAGAGCTGGACGAAAGATTTCGTCTATTGTTCCCACCACCATACACACAGGTGAAAGCAGAGGGCCGATTAGAAGGGCGACCCTCAGAGGGAAACCGTGGTAAACGTGGCTCTGTGCGTGCAGAAGAAAAGGTGGATGCATGTGATTGGCTGTCCAGGGAGGTGGAGTCTGTAGGGTCCTCATCAGGCGGGGATGGAACTCGTGGTGCTGAGCAGCGGCTACAAAAACACACCATTCCAAGTGACTGGACACAGCCATGGTACGGCAGCCGGGAGCGATCCCTCAAAGCATTGTAACGTCCAGAGGAAATTCCATGTGAATTAGAGGCCTCGTTGGTAGGAGCAGCAGGAGTGCCACCTGCCTGAGGCGCAGAGTTACGGGAAGTAAGGATGTGCAAGAAGTTGTGCAAGATGGGTGTGCGTCTAACAGGCTGGGACTGCAGGAAGGAGCGCTGACGGAAATGAGGCATCACACTGTCCATTGGAATCTCAGGATCATCATCATTCTGACACACACAAACACAAAAATATACACATTTAAAGTAATTGTAAATAGTAAAGCTGCAATTTGTGACTTTTGCCTCTGTATCACAATCACTGTTTGATTTATTTTTCTTATATACATAAAATTTCTTCAACTGCTGTAAGAACAAGCTACAAATGCTCCACCATTGCAGCACACACGCAATATAATAGCCAGGTTTTCTTTCTGTTTAGGGACGTGACATAACCATGCAGTCAAACTGACATTTCCCATGAAATCGTACCTGACAGATCAAATTACAACTCATTAATATAAATTAACCAATGCGAATCGAGGTAAAGGGGACCATTTTGAACTCTGATCTTTCATGTACTTGCTTAATATCTGCTTTTTGCTCATTTTAAACAAAAAAGTTACAGATTGCAGCTTTACATAAGGTGTCATGACTAAAATAAGACTAGGAAAATTTCTTTTATTAAACTAAAATTAAATATTTAAAATCACCTGTTGATTTGAAGGGTTCACAATGGCTGTCAAAAGGTAATGACCCAATGGGTCAAATCTCACCAGTCTGCAAAAGCAAAGTAATTAAAAATAACACAGAAAAGGCACACAGATCAAACAAAGAGTTTAAACTTCACTCTAGTGGCGCCTAAATGTCTTACAAAATGCCACTGGGCTCCATGAGTCACATCCCTATTACAAGCTGTATGAGCATTAATGGAGTAAGATTAATGATGCGCATTAAACCTGACTCTCTCTGTCTCGCTGGCGCTCTTTACAACAGCGAAGGGCTCTTTCCGACTCCAGTCCCACAGATGAAGCTCGTTGTTGGTGGCAATGAGCAGCAGCTGAGCCGTGGGATGAAAAGCAAGAGATGCGATTGCAGAGTTACTTTCAGTGAGCCAGCTCTCACTGCCTCCCTGCAACAAAAACAAGCAAATTAACACAAATATACATTCATCAGAAATATAATAAATGTCATTAATAAGTATGTTAATGTTGTAATGTGAAGCAGAGATTAGAAACACTTCAAAACAATTTTTTAATGTAAGGTAAAGACTTACATGCAGGTCCCAGATTCGGACCTCTCCATCCAGGCAGCCAGAGGCAATGAGGCCAGGAACGCTAGGGTGAAAAGTCAGGCACCAGGGTGTACGGCGGTGACCAACCAGAGAGTGAACACACCTCCCTGTCTTGACCTCTGTGATGTAGATGTTGTGATTCACATGGGTGGAGGCCATTAATGATCTATGAGAGACAAGTAACAAAAATATTCTAATTTGCTTGCGCTGCTAGATCTTGACAGGACATGCCTCTGATGTCTGTATGAAACCTTGTTTATACTGCAAGCAAGTGACAGTGACAGCAAAAATGATCTCATTGATTCAGTAATGGCATTTATAACTGTTACTAGGAACGAAAACAGAACTAGGAACACCTCTTTGTGACCTCATAGAAAGAGACTAGTTACATACAGTGACAAAGTTGCTGGCGGTATGAAGAGAACTTGATGTCAGTTGCCTAGCTATTGATCAGGCGAGTACTAACGGCTATGAATGAGTACAGAGTACTCTTACCTGTCTGGACTGAAGGCCAGAAGAAAGGTCGAGCGGGGGCTGTCTGGTAACTCTACTTTCTGTATGACCAAAAGCAAAAACCATTTATGAAGCAGTATAAATTAAAAGAACAGATTTCATCTCAATACACTTTTTTAATACACTATTCAAATCATATTATTACTAGGACTGATGTGTAGTATTACAGCATGTGCCTTTTCAGGTCAGTATATGAAAATAATAAGGAAATAAGTAAACCATTACACTTACATGACTGTTTATTTAAGATTATTATGGTCTGTTTTCCTAACCCCATGTAATACATAGGGAGAACGTAACAAATAAAAGTGATAAAAATAGTGATAATAAAGTAATAAAAAGCGATACAACTGTGCTGACTGCAGGTAATATACGTGTATTCTGTGGGGCACAAGCTTTTTAAATAGACACTGACAACTTTAAAAAATGTGTAACTCATTACAGAATTTACACGCGAATTGATTTCTCTAATTGATCCCATTTGTGAGTAAATTAGTATGCAGAAACTAAACCTAAGGTGCTTCTGTTAATGTAATTATCTCAAGCACAGCGTACTCAATACTTAACCATCCTAAGTAATAAAACTCTAATCAGCTGTTTTTTAATTGTGATAGTCATGCTAAATTAAAATCAGCAGGAAGCTTATTGCTTTACACATTGTTCTCAGCAGGTGTTACAGCGCTTTAAGAATAGTCAATAATGCTACGTTGTAACTTCGGAGATCTGTGCATCAGTTACCTGACTCTGCCATTTCATACGCTGTGTCTTGTCCTCCACAAGCTGCTGTAGGATCCTGTGTGAACCAAGACCCTGTGCTCCTCGCTCTCGACTAGACAGAATATACACCGAGTTCTTCTGCCTCATCTTCATCTCCACACAGTCCACCTCACTCTGTCTGTCTCACACCAGACTCCAAACCGTCCACCGGCCCACATACACAGAACCACCACTGCTACTGCTGCACCATCATTCTGGAGGGAGGAATAAAAGAGAGCAATACTTTATTAAAAGCAAAAAAAAACTGCTTCATAAAGTGTCCAAAGAGATTCTGATGTTGTAGCAGAATTTTGAGATGTGGCATATCAACACTGCAGAGCCAAATGATGGTGTGTATTAGCCATATTACAGGCAATAGAGAGCAGGGCATGGGATATTAGTGTAAAAACATTAGGTTAAACTACCCAGGAATTAGCAACTATTTGCATATTCCATCACTTAATAGTACAAGCCAGTCATCAACTTGTCAAATGACAGTGACTTATTTCCTATGCAAAAACATTGTTTTGTAGGGAACAAATAATCAATAAAAATTCCTAAAAAAACTTTAGGAGAGAAATGAACATTTGACACTTCCATGTTCCTTAGGGCCTAAACAGAGACATTATACCCGTCAAAAACTGGAAGGCGTAATGGTCAACTTGCAGTTTTTTTGCAATTATTTCATTTATATATGGCTTACAATAATCTCTGCAACTGATATTAGCTAATATATAACTGATTTATGCGTACATTACGCACTATGACAAGAGGGTTATAAACACGTGGATAAGATGCAGAAGTTCTGATACTAACCCCTGACAGGCCAGTCTGAAGGCTACATGCTTTACATCAGCTTCGATATTTTCTGCTTAAACGACTGACGGTGGATGTAAAGGTGCCGTAAATGGCGCATCAAGTATATAAACGCTATGGTCACAGGGTTAAGAAAATGTACACCCAGTTAAAATTATAACGCTTAGTTACAATGTGTATATTTCGACTGAGAAAATCAAGCTAGCAGCAACTTCCAGATTTAGCAACTAGCAGGCTACAGTTGTCGGGTGATTAATAATATCGGCTAATGTAATATATATTCATTCGTGCGGTTGTAACGGTTACATTTTAAGGAATTCCATTTAAAATTAGTTTTAGACCTCTGTTTTAGGCCTACCTTTTTCTCATATATTATTGTCCGATTATACTCCTTGAAATCGTAGATATTAACAAAAACAAATACCTTGGGACACTTAAACAAGGGTGACGTTGTCTGAATCTTCAGTCATAATTTCATTTTTGAGTTTGTATAGAATTAGTGATGATTATTCTTGTTTATTCCTGAAAAGAGTGTAGAATATACAATGCATTAGATGTGCAGCTCACAACCTCCTGCCAAAGCGCGAGTAGACAAAACTAGCCGAGCACAGAACCTTTATAATCAATTACCGAAAACTTCGATAACGAACACATCAACTGACTAACCCCAATGTCTGACATATTTTCATAATAGTGTAGTTTTTGTTTAAAATATGAAACGTGAATTGTTTTCCTACCTAATACGCTTTATTGTAACGTATAGTGTGCATTTGTATAATAGTATCCCTAACAAGGTCTGATAACAAATAATTAATTTCTTGAATTTTAGGACATTGAAATAATTATCATGTAATTGCTCTCCATCAGGAATAGAACGTGTAACACATTGTCAACATATTTTCTATTAAAAAACTGCTAATCCACAGCTGCTCCTCCAGTCACTCTCTGGTCTCCTGCTTTTTGTGCTCTTGTGCCGCCATATTTTTCCACTGAAAGCAATATTTGTTGCATTTTTTTGGTGTCTGCAGTGAAATGTTTTAGTTTGAGATTTTAGATGCTTTCAAAAGTACAATAACTGGATACACATTGAGGCTTTATCACTTATATGCTGTCTCATATTAATGTATATTATGTGATTCTCTCAGCTTGATAACTGCCACATAAAATTATTATTTTTTCAGAATAACAAAATGCTGATGTGGATCTATTTTGAATGTAATAACACAAACACAAAATGATTATAAAAGTTGTCTCAGTATGAAAACAATTCTGTTTGAAATATACCAGGTGTTCAAATTACCTGTAAATCTGGAATCTTTTTAATAAATGGCTATTTTTCCATTCTTTAATGACATGGTTTACATTGCTCATTTCCAGTCTTTCCAGTCTCTGAAAAGGTTTAAGACAGAACAAATACAGTAGACCTACTAATGAGTTGCTACTGTGTTGACTTTTCTTTCAGAAGGTAATTGACACGATAGTTTGTGTGTTTCGTTTGATGTATTACGGAGAAATGTTGTTTTGTAGCCTATTTATATATGCAAAAGATTTTTGATAGGGCTGTTTTCAGCTTTTGACTCTTTTCAACATTTACATATTTTACTACGTCATTAGCATATGACATCAGCTATGTCATGATATCTAAAGCAAAAACGTATATTACGCACATACATGTATGTATATAGCTCTGAAATCATAAATTGTTCAACATGCGTATGCAACAACAGCTTAAAACCTAAAACTCACGTAAGAGCAAATCAGTAATTAATCAATTAAATAATTGCTATTTGTATTTATAAAAAATCTCTCGATTGTTTAAACGTACAAACTAGGTGTGAAATTATGGCGAAAAGGCAATTATGGCCTCTTATTGTATAAAAATACAGCAAAAAACATATCTGCATGTAAAAGTCATTCAACAAATACATGTTATTAAATCACTGAATTTAATATTAAATCCACGCTTTTTTAAAAATCCAATCACGTTACGTCTTTTAAAGCCCTAGAACGAGTGGACCAATAGAAGCGCTCCTCTGCCCGGAAGCTCGTGACATTGTCCTGTGTTTGCAAAATGTGCAGGGCAACGATTCTTCAGTGTGGTTACCGTAGTTGTTGCAGCTATCGTCCGCAAGTATGCGTTCATGTTTTTTGATCTTGGTGGCTCTCTTCGGTTTCAGTCATGCCAGTGAAAACAGAACGCTCAGATTTGTCACTATGGTGAGTATGTGTCCATACTTTGATGTGTCCATCAAAGACTACTGTCACATCCTGTTGTGTAATTTTAGGTGTTTGGTTATGCAACACTGATTTACGTTTTACCTATAAAATATGTGTTTTGCAAAAGTATTGTTAAGTAGTGCGTGACTTTAATGTCTTGTTTAGTATTTTGTTAGATATTTCCCAAATGTCGATAGTGAGCTCTTCTCTTTCGATATCAGTCAAGTTTAATAATGTATCTAGCCACAGTAGTTTATGAATGGCAGTATCTGCTGACACGAGAAACCTTTATTAGCTGCCAAGTTAGTTAGTTTTGGGCTGTTGGTTGTTCAATTTCCTCTACCTAAACTTTGGCCATATTATATTGCAGTGAGCATGTAAACTTAAACTGAATATTAATTAATGGTTATCACGAAATTGTCATTGCTAATGAACAAGTTTATTCTAGACGCTTCCTATGAAACTTACTCACTGTTTGGACATACAGGTAAAGCCTTCTATTGATTCTAGTATTTCTTCCCTGTCAACTGAAAGGAAGTAAACTTTGAACAGAACTGCAAAGTCAAAACAAGACTTGATATTAAGATATGAAGATAGACAGAATCTCCTTACCCAATTAGAATATTAAATTAGACTGCTGTGTGTGCTATATCCAAGTGTCAATATGACCACATAACAACATGAATTTACTTATTTTGTTTCACTTTCACAATGTGGTTTATCCTTCTGAAACAGACATAAATCCTCAATACTCATGAAATGTTTGATTTTGTGTCAGCTCTATCGTCATGGTGACAGATCTCCAATCAAAGCCTATCCAACTGATCCCTACCAGGAGAGCACCTGGCCCCAGGGTTTTGGACAGCTCTCTAAGGTATGCAAACACGCATACACCTAAGAGCTTTTACTGACGAACACACACAATCCTTTTTGTTTAATTGGTTGCATGTCATTTGAGAAGCATTTGATCAAATTATGTTAGAGGCATGCTATTTTGTGAAATATAGTTATGGCTGGTTGCCTAGTGTAAGGACAATAAAGACCCTTAAGTCATGAAATTCCAAAACGCATGAGCAAAACAAGAGTGGATTGTCAACTTCAGATGGACTATAGCAGCTACACAGCAGTTAAACATCTTTACTTTCTAAACAGGCCCAGTAGAGCTGGTCTGAAGACCCTTAGCTTCTACAGATGCAACATAGAGTCCAAAGTAATCAGAAAGGACCCTACCCACCCATCATATGGCATAGTCAACTCCCAGAAAATCATTTCTCTTTCTGTCCTAGCTTGACAGCTAATAGGACGTTGTGTGGCAAACTCTTCAACCATATTCATGGTATAGCACAGCCTTGAGTCCCTCACTGTTTTCTAACAGCTAAAGTTAATAGTTAGTTAGTAGATAATACATAATCATATACACAGTGATCTGATGTTGCACATTATCCTTTCAAATCAGATGCCTGGCAGTCAATGGGACTCTTGTAACGTTAGCAATAGGTAATGAAAGGGTAGAAAATTGCAATTGTTTCTTGCCGTGTTTTTTTTTCTATTGATATGTGACATGATGATGTACCAGAGTGTGTTTTATTAATGTATCTAATTTTCCTCCATTTTCAAGGAGGGAATGAGGCAGCAGTTTGAACTGGGCCAGTTTTTAAAGAAACGCTATACAGGATTCCTGAGTGAAGACTATAAACGACATGAGGTCACTCTTTCTATGTCTCTACAAATGTTAATTTAAACATGTTTATTAAACAGATACATTGAAGAATCAGTAAACACAGAGTTTTCTTTTTGGGTCATATGTAATAGATATTATTGTCTGTTTGTGCTGTAGATATTTGTACGAAGTACAGATGTGGACCGAACCCTGATGAGTGCTGAAGCAAACTTGGCTGGTCTGTTCCCCCCTAATGGTTCTGAGGTCTTTAGTCCAGACCTAAAGTGGCAGCCAATACCTGTTCACACTGTTCCAGTGAATGAAGAGAGGGTAAAACAACACTTCAGCTTTTCTCCCACTTTCACTACCCTTTTGCAACACACTGAAATTTAGCCCTGATCTCTTTAGTACTAAGATAATATTTTTACAGCAGCAAGTGTCTTTATATGACCACCCCACATGCCTATAGTGTGTGTTTTGTGTTCCAGCTGCTCTCATTTCCACTGAAAGACTGTCCACGTTACAAAGAACTCATGAATGAGACTTTTAAGTCAGACATATTTGTTAACATAACCAACACCTACAAGGTAAGACTCCCTTCCTGCTTAATAGCAGCTCAACGTGTCTATGTTTATGGACTTTCCAGTAATAACATGTCTGAAGTTATAATACAGTGTAACACCAAGCATTATACAATCTTATGATTTAGAGTTGAATAGTGGTGTCATTGCGTTATGCAGGATTTTATGGAGATGATGAGAATTAAAACAGGTCTGAAGACAGTCTCTATTGAGTCTGTTTGGAGTGTCCACGATACATTGTTCTGTGAGGTGAGTTTCTTCTGCACATTACTAAAGCCATTTCATTTAACTTGTGACTTTTATTCATTCAAGAAACGTTGCTAATTTCCTTGTATAAATATTGTCAATATGATTGAACAAAATATTAAAGGCGCAGTGTAAAACTAGCACTGAGAATCTCTGACCCCTGCATTCTGCAGCCCTGCAGTCCATCTGTTACTGAAGAATGTGTACCGTCTATGTCTGCTTAGACAATACAGTGATTTTCGTACTATTTGCTTCCACCAGACATTGTTATGTAAGAGAAATCTACAAATATAATTTAAAAAGAAAATATCATAGATACAAATGTGTGCATTTTCATACACATTCTGTGTATATGCATTGTATTTGCATTATACAATAAGCAGTAAATTTCAGATTGAAATAGTTAAGTTAATAGTTATAGTTAATAGTTAAGACATGTAGAGATGTCATTTAGTAAACTGTTGCTTATCAATGTTAAATGATCAATACATCATGTACCCATGTAAACAAACAGATAAGAGCACTTATCCCAAATATGGCGGCATGTTGGTTCTATTGTTTTTTATAACTTTTTTTTGTCACAACACATATGATGACTAGTCAATGTGTCATTTAAGAACCAATGAGATTTTTGGGTGAACTTCCTTTAAATGGCTCACTGTGATGGCAAAGCTTTACCAGTGATGGTCTGATCTGTCTGTATGTTGTTGTGTTGTTCTTTATTCCAGATAGGTCTTATCTTGGAATTGATTAAGTCCCACTGCTCACACAAACTTTGTTACAACTGTTTACTGTTTACAACTGTAACTGTTATTGTTTTTCTTCAGGAAAAGCATGGGTTAAAACCACCTTCCTGGGTGACTCCAGATGTGATGGAGAATCTAAGGGTGTTAAAGAACTTTGGTGTTCAGATCTTGTTTGGAATCTATAAAAGACAGGAGAAGTCCAGACTTCAAGGGGGTGAGGGCTTATCTTTGGACAGCATTTTCATAGTAACACACTTTTACACTTTTAAGCAAACATAGGAAAATGAGTTTGTTTTACAGTGTTGTAGGAACAAAGGGAGGGTTTATTACCTGAACTGGCAGTTAAATAAAGCAGCTCAAAAGTATTTGGACACTTTAATAAGTCAGACTTGAATATGTCTGAATTTTATTGCATTAAAGAACAAAATATCAAATCAAGGGGCACCGGTAGATGTTGTTATTGTTAATCTTTTTATAAGTATTAAAAAACGTCCTAACAAAAGTTTTGCATGAAAATTGTTTGCGCTTAATTTCTCTTTATCTAATGAAATGACATTCATAATTTTGAAGTTGTTTGAGGTTTAAGTATTCACGTTCTTTCTGATTAAGAAATAGTATGTTTAAAAAGACAGAAGACTGTACAAAAGCCAGGTTGGAAATGTTGCAGCGATACTTATGTCACAGGATTGTTGTAAAGCAATACCGTGATCCCTAGCACTTGAATGTGCCAAGACGGCACTTACACACACTCTCTCACAGGTCTGCTGTTAGACCAGATCATTAAGAATCTCTCAGCTGCAGCAGCTCCAGGCTCAAAACAGGAGGTGAAGATGATCGTATACTCAGCTGTAAGTCATGTGTCACACTGAACAAACATCAGCGAACAAGATCAGATAATCAAATAACCTCCCCTTCTTCTGTCAATAGTACGACACCTGAAGAAAATAATGTTTGTTATGTTTAGAGAAAGCAGTTCATGTAATATCATCTCTTTCCTCTCTAGCATGACACAACAATTGTAGCCCTGCAGGAAGCTTTAAATGTCTTTAATGGTCTGCAGCCACCTTACGCTTCCTGCCATCTTATTGAGCTTCATCAGGAAGAGAATGGGTAACAGAATGGGCTTATTTAATAAAAATCACGTTTTTGCAGTTGAACTATCTAGAGTCAACAAAAATATTCTGTTTCCCGTCGGTCTCTTTTAGATCATTTGCAGTGGAGATGTATTATCGCAACGACAGCTCTGGGCCGTATGCCGTGTCTCTACCAGGCTGTTCTCATCGCTGCCCCCTACAGGACTTCTTGATCCTCACACATGAAGTTATCCCACAAGATTGGAATCAAGAGTGCAGCATAGGAACAAATGGCACAGACACTGGTAAACTCATTCATGCACATTAATAATTCAAGCTCATTAATAAACGCTTTTTATCTACACTGTTAGGCACAAAAAATATTTAAACTGCAGTTTTTATAATGAAAGCTGTATAAAAGAAATGTGTATGAAATTATAAAATTGGATTTGGATCTTGTTCAGCCATATTTAAAGTCCATAATTATATTCTATATAGGCTATATATTATATATACACTTTAATGCTAATGGTTCCCTTTCATATGTGTTTGCAGCAGTCATCATCTGTCTGGCTATAGTTGGCTGTGTGCTCTTCCTCATGGCTCTACTAATGTTTGTCTTTATGTGCCGACAAAAACAGTCGACGGCTAACTACAGTAATTTCAGCAGTTCCTGACAATCATACAGACTCCTCCGCAAAGAGGAATCCTGGGACAGTGAAGAGGACTTGTGAGGACACAGAACTATTTCCTACCAAACTACCTTTGACCCCAACTTTTAAGTATATTAAGGGAAACTTTGCAGTGTTTTTATCATGTTCCTAAAAGTGCAGACAGAGAAAAGGGAATCAAGAGTTAAGATTGTCAGTAGCATTAACAACTTTAAACTGTGCGACAGTAACTCTGCTGGCCAAGATTGTTTACAAAGCAAGTGTAAATCTCAGAATAACCCTGAGAAGTCCTCTTTAAAGCATTTGTGCTAATAATTCATACTTTTAGTGCTCTTGTGAGAGCAGTGTACAGTCTTTGATACATTTTAAAGAATTAGATGGTACAATGAGATGACTATAGTAGATAACTATGAATTTAAGCTTTAGGGGCTTTTTAAAAATATAACTGCTGGGTACACATCAAAGATTTATGCAATAACAAAATTTATTATACTTGTGCTTTTTAGGTGATTATTTTAATTCACATGCAACAGACGTTTTATAGATTTGTACATTTCATAATAACACTCGGGTGGAATTAAATGTGTTGCTGACTGTTCTTAATATTTTGTCATTCAACATCATGACCATCTGACTAGAATTATCAATTAAATTCAATTAGGAAAGATGTCAGTTCTCAATGCTTAGTAATTCAGATCATAAAAATCAAATTCAGATCATATTTAATGCAAAATTGTTTTAATAAAGAATTGTTCTAATTGCCTAACATCGCAAATATTTTTGTTATTGTTCACATTTTGAACCAAACAATTCTCACCTGTCAAAATGTTGCAAAATAAATATTGTAATGATATGCAGTTTTTTTAGACATGACAAAGTAAAACTGTTTCTTTTTGTTATTTTTATTTTCATCAAATGCAAAGAATGGTTGACAGCACAACAGTTTAAACAAATCTTTTGCCAACTCATAAACATCCTGTTAATAGTGAAATGAAAGCGTATGATACATATGCATAATATTATTTATTGTTAGAGCATTAACGTTATTGGATAAAAACATCCACAGTACCAATCCAAAAAATTAAACATGTTTTTCCCTTGTAATGTACTTGTTCATATAGAATTTTAATAGAAATGTTGTCCACTTATAAATGGACTTCTATCTGGACCAGTCCAGTGCATATGTTTGAAAATATAACATTACCAGTCAAAAGCACCAATTGACATTAACTACAAACAGACATTGTGACTTAATTCAATAGACATTACATCACAAAGCGTATCTCCCCTAGTCTGTGATTCAACTTCCCCGTTATACTGTTTTATGAGCCTGTATAAAGTGCCCCTGGAAACATCAGTGTTTGTACTTTATAAAGTAAATTATGCAAATCTGGAATGGATTATAAATGTCAAATGTTCAGGCTCATCCCTGTACGCATTCATTACAAGAATAGAATGAAACTCAAAGGCAATTAAATGTCAGCTAAAACACTACACAAGGATAAACACCATAAAAAATTTTATGGATAACACCAAATACACACATACATATGTGCGCGCACAAAAAATATTCTCACTGCACCCCACACACTGCTGTTCCTGCTTCAAGATGCCTGGACCTTTAACCTTTACACTTGACACTCAACTGTCAACAGTGACATGGCCACTGCACAGAATTACCATCACAAGCTAGGGATTCACTGGCATGGAACAATAGTAATTATGAAGCATGTTATCTGACGGAGAGAGAGAGAGCAAAGGATGAAAGAAATGTTGATTGTCATTTGTCAAGGTCAAATGTTAGAAGCGTGTGAGGTCTCTTTGATCAGGCGATGGCTTTGGCCTCAGGCAGGAAGGCCTCCCAACATTTCACAAGCTGGTTTGAGATATGTAACAATAATAAATGGCTATTCAAAGGTGGCATATGCAAAACAAATATACACAAACAACACACTTACCCGATGCTGTGTGTGAAGCAGGGACTCCAGGTATTTCACTATATGCTGTTTAAAATCTCGAGTTTTCTCTTTCTGTGAAAGACAAAACAATAAAACAGTACTTCTTAAACTGATCTGTATCTTTATCACTTATCAAAAACATAAAATGATTTTTCAGCTGATTTTTAGACATAGGCTTCATTTACATAGTCGTTTAAGTATATTAAGTATAAGACATTTGCAGCTCCAGCAGCTCGGTTTCCTAGCATCGTTCTCGTAATCTCCAACATGTTTAATATTATCATTCGGGCAGACTCTCATGGACTTGGCAGTGACCAGCTTTATTTCACACTACAGAGCTAACCATTGTACTGCTCTGTCAAATGCAAAGCCACCCAGCTAATCTGAGAAAAATGATCCCATTCTTCCTAAGATGTTTGTGCTCCAACAGAAAAGGGGTGAGTTCTCATTGTGTAGGGGTCCTGCTAACTTTTTCTCTACCAAAACAGAAAGATGCTGACTTTCACTTAAAAATCAATGTGATGGCTGTTAACATGCTTTCTACACTTTAAAGGCACTTCTAAATATCTGTGCAGCATAAATAATAGTGCAGCAATGTTAGTTTGTTTGTGCAGTACAGTACATCTTACCTCAAACCTGAGCACTTCTTTGCGCACAGTACAGGTGACTCTTTCAAAATCTCTCTCATACTGACTGACTTTAGACTCCCACTGTGCAGAATAACAGAGAACAGTCTGTGTTAACAGCAAATTGGTATCATATCTTACATTTTAATTTGATCTGTTTATATTTTAACGTTGTGATTTGCTTTCTTGACCTAAGACACATGCAGATGTGTTTTGTATATTATTTTACAGCTTCCTGGAATATTTCATTCTGATTGGTCAACCTCAACAGTGAAATATTTTTGTATAATGACCACTAAACTGTATAATTGACTGCCCTGTCTGACAACCAATTTCCTACATAGTTATCCTGGTTTCATTTCTCTCCATGTTATGTCTTTCTTACATTTTGTTCTTCACTTTATTTGGTTAAGCAGCTGTGTGATGATTAGGGATGCAGTCAGCCCTAAAATAAGCCATTTTATAATACAGGATCACCCTACTTCATGTGTGGTTGATATTGCAATAACAACCTCATTTATGTCATCTTTAGCCTGCTGCAATTTGTCGGGTTTGTTTGCCCAGAGCAGTTTGGCTTCGGCCTCTCGTTTCTTCTGCAGTGTGCTCTGAGCTTCCTGTAGACGCTGCCACACCTTCATCCTCTGCTCAAAACAGCACTGAGGACAACACAGTACAAAGTAAACAACATCAACACAACAAAATCACACTCTACTTTTACTACTTCATAACTAAGTTAAGCTTCCTAGTATATGCTCCGATTAGCATATCAAAACAAGATAATTTAAAAGATAATTCCTTCAGCTCAACTGGCAGAACACAACACGAACAGTGCCTAGGGTTTGATTCCCAAGCAAACTAATGTAATGTGCACTATGTAATGTGTTGGTTTTGATTTATGTGAATGTATGGTTGTGTTCTCGAACCCTCACGGCACCCAGCAGTCTAACGTAGTCAGCCAGGAGCTCTGCGAGGATGAAGAAATCGCTGTAGGCTTGTTGTTGATGCAGCTGCTCCATTTTATCCTCCACCTCTGCTAGCTGTGATAGTGCACGAGACAGTGCAGAGTTCTCCTCTACACTGCCCAGCATGGCAACACTCTTACTGAACACTGCCGTGTTACTGCACAACTCTGTGGTATGGACACACAGAAAGGTTAGTAATGGGACTCTGGCTTTGATGCATGCTAAGCACATAAACGTTGCCATTTAATTTCAAGAATATTTAAAAAGGCTTCAAGAAAAGACTTGTCTCCATGTTCCAGAACTTACAACCGGAATTTAAGTACTTCAACAAAAGGTGTGAATTCACAGTTTAATGTGTAGTTTTTATTCTCACCTTTCCTATGGTTTACTAATGAGTCAATGGAAGTGTGGAGCCTCCTTATCAACTGCTCCTCATTCTCCACCTCCTGCAGCTTACTCTCAAACCACTGAAACACACACACACACACATACATACATACACACACACACACAGGTGTCAACCTCAAGATCAATGCAACAGACCAGCTGAGTGTGAGATTAACTGCAGGAACTGAGATCCTCTTACATTGTCTGATTCATTCATTTTAATGGTCATCTTATTCATTGCATCTGATGCTCTATTTATCATCTTTAACAGACCAGGTCTGCTCAAAGTCTGAGTATTCACCGCCCTGGGCAACTAAAACACATACACATGGGTTAAACAATTAAAAATCACTCTAAAAATGATTTGTCTAAGATGATGATGTAGGTGGTTACCTCATCTCTTTCTAAAAACTCTCGAACATCTGGGTCCTGCAGCAGAGAAGGATGAGCTACAACCCTCTGCAGATACCTTTAGAAAACACATCCAAACAGCTGGCCAGTAAATATAACCAGATAGAAACAATACGCAAGCGTTTCAGGGAACGCGTGTTCTATGTGTGTGTATAATCACACATGCGTTTACCTCTCCAGTGCTGCTCGTCTCTTCTCCACAAACTCTGCTGAGGATGAATCCTCCTTCCCCACCTTCACTTTAGTCATTCCTTTAACACACCAAACCACAAACAAACTGAAGCTCCATTCACACACACATATGCAGTGTCAAAATTGACCAGAAGTCCCATTTACTGAATGATGGTACTGTGATGTGACTCGACAAATTTTAAAATGATGAAAGTAAACGTGACTGGATCAGATGAGACCCTTTACCCACTACACTCTTCTGAGGTGGGGGAGGGATGAGACAGCCTAGCAGAGAGTGTTTGGCAGACAGCTTCTCATAAAGCCCCAGAAAATCGCTGAAACGTCGCCGCACAGAAAACGTCTTATTACTGAACATGGGCAGTGTGGTCTGGACAGAGAGAAGCATGGAGAGAGAGTACAACACTTGTTTAAATGAGCTTTGAGCTGTCACAATATTGGCTATAGAAAGAGAACTTTAATGAACCTGAGTTGACACTTTGTAAGACATATAGGCATTCATGCCATCTCCTGCAAGACAATAAAACAGAAGAACACCATCACTAAAGCGCTCAAATATATAGAATAAAAGGTGGAACACAAGCTTTTTTATTATGCACACGTACCCATTTTCTCTGGGTTGGTGACTGCAACGTTCAACTCAAACTGATCTTCGCTTTCTTCCTCCTCCAGCTGTTATGACGTATCAGCATACAGTTAGAATCACAATTATATGTAATAAATCATTAATGCAACTGTAGTCACATGATAATCCTTGTTTTTGTACCTCCGCCATGGTCTTGCTGACAATACTGGGTTTGTGAATGGAGTTAGAAAGATGTGCGGTGTTGCATGCCGATGCAGTAGGACCAATAATCTCTCTCCTGCCTTGACTAGTAGTGTTGGTAAGGGTCAGTTCTACGGTGGCTTCTGGGGTTAAAACAGAGAAGACGTCTTTACATGGTCAGTGGATGTCTGGCTAGACTGAGGTGGAATTCATTATTCAGAAGTGCGCTTATGTATTTTTTGCCTATTAAATGCTTCAGAAATGGAGTCCAGAAACATACCAGTAAACAGATCCAGTTCTTCATCAGAATGAAGACCGTTAGTGGTGTGATGAACATCGTTTCTGATGTAAGACCCCTCCTCACTGAAGATATCAGCCTCCGGCCCCTCATCAGGACCGGATGTGGGTGTAATCGGTTTACTCTGCCAAAAATAATAACGGCATCATTACAGTTGACATTCATGACACTAATTTAGTTGATATGCTGCATGATAAACTGTGGCCGTTATAAGTAAGCAGCTAGCTTTTGTCCACTGACACTTAAATATTCAACCTTCGACTTGGTCATATTATGAAAAAATAGTCTCACTCTTGCGCCGGTGAATATGTCCTCCCCTTCATCATCATCCTCATCGCTGTTCAGGATTCGAGTGTCTAATTCAGCCTCCTGATCATCATGATCAGGGAAAGGAGGAGGATTCCGTCCACAGCTGGCTGACATTGTTTGTTTAGATAAAGAAATTATATAAAAGTAAGCAAATTCAACCGGTCAAGCTTTAAAATTAGCGTACTTTCTACCTGGCCGTGTGTGACAGGTAAGCGGGATGGAATTTCAGTGCTAGGTAACCTCAACCTACTTAAAACATCCGCGGATCGCTCTGCGCTCTCAGGTTTAGAAAGCCACCGACGCAACACTTCCACCTGGCGGTTTGGAGCAGGTACATTTGTACTTTAGCTACAACCACGTTAATATCAAATATTTATGCACTTTTATCAAAGCCTACTTATCGTGATTCTGATATATTTTATCAGTATATGTTCTCTCTTGAATCAAGAACCATGGTAGCAAAAACAATTGTCTGAACCTGTCTTAACCTGGTTTGCTGGTCTCTGCCTTACCATCTAAATGCCAAAAACCAGACCAGGCTGACCACACTGGCTTAATAGCTAAAACCAGCAAACTAATTAACGCTCGTTTAAACTAGGCTTTTTTGCTAGTATGTTTTAAGTTTTTTTTTTTTTACAGCCACTGCATTTGGTGCAAATGTACCAGGCATGGTCACCCTTACAATACTGTGTAAAAAGGACATAACCACAAAGATTTTTTTGCAAGTCATATGTTTAATAAAATATTTGTATAATTTCCATTACATGATTCAAGAAAATAGTTGCTTGAAAAGACAACTAGTGTACAATAATTACTGGCTCAGAGCAAATGTGTTTAAAAATAGATCATCTTGTAAATTCCTTGAGTTGAGGGTCATTGGTTTGGTTAGTGTTACTGTTGGCATCAGAAGTGGATAATTCTAAACTCAGTGAGAAGGGCAACAATGAGGAAGACTGCATAAAAAATCAGGAGAAAAATGCCATAGACTCGGCTCAGGTGGAAACACTGTAGAGGAACCAGTATAAAGGAGAAGACCAGAGATAGACCCAGTGCTCCAGACAAAACCCAGCACAGCATGCCCACTGGCTCCAGCTGAACACAGAACAGAACACAGCACACACAGACCAGTCTTCATCACTCCACTGAACTGTATAAGCCATAACATTAACCTGACATATGTTCTCAGGTAAGGATTGTAAGATTCAAAAAATTGTATACAGTACCCAGCTATATGTATATGGTCTTACATATGAATGCTGAAACCTTGTATGTGGAGTGTGAGACATACCATCAGAACATGACTATTATGGAACATCTGAAGAAGACAGCCCAGACCCACACCAAACAGCATGTCTGAGGTGGTTAAAGACATACAAAAATCTCTCTGTTGTAATATGGCAAAAATATATACCTAAATAATATACCTAAAAATTTAAAATATTTCATACAAACAATTAGTATGATTCAATTTAAAAGACAGTTATTAAAAGCATGTGCAAAGATCAAAATTGTAAAAAGCCCACAGGTTAAAGGATACTAAAGATAATGCCCCCAAAACAGGCTGAAATGGCCATCCGTGGGTATCCCTGACGGGCTATAGTAATGTCTGCAAAGCAATCTGTAAAAAATAGACATAACACATGTGTTATAACACAGAAAAAGACCTCAAAATATGTACTTTAGTTTGTAAATTCTTAGCCTTGCACGATTTCAATAGAAAAGGAAAAAACTAAAGTACAAACAAAAAAGGAACAATATTATCTAGAAATAGCAAAACTTCTTTAATTTAAGAGCTAGTATGTAAATATGGTGTATATACCCCCAATGCTGTTGCCCCAGGCTAACAAGGTGAGGCCTAGTACAGTGTTACTGAGACTGAGAACAACCCCCAGCAGGTGCAGCACACTGACAATCTCAGTCGCCACAGTACTGATCCACAGGGCGCTGACCACAAAGCCCAACAGAGAAAAGAGCTTCACAAACAAATACAAAGAACAGGTGAATGTTACAAATAATGGCTTTTCTGGTCTTATGGTGTTAGCAATATATTCTGACCAAATCAAATTGTAAACAAAACTGAACGTCATACAAAGTGGTATGCAGGAGGTTGCTCATTGGTGGTAGTGAAGAAGACTATGCCAGAGAGGAAGACTCCAAAACAGACTGTAAGCACCCACACTGGAAGCTCTCCTTCAATGAGGTACAAGCCATCTTGAATGCAAAAAAAGATTGTTTTTAACTGCTTGTATGTGTATTTTAGAGAGACACTGTATGGACCCGTGACTACACAATAACTGCATCAATAATATATCTTTGCACATATAAGGGGAACTTCGGTTTCTCTGACAGTTCCCGTGAGAATAAGCAGGTTCAGTAAAGCCACGAAACATAGCTCACAAACCACATGTATGCAAAAAATGCACAGACACCTGGTAGCCTTAGAAACATGAAACGTGTTAAGCTGAATTTTTTTATTATATCACTAGAAATTGATTAACTATGTAGCCCTACAATAAAGTGATGTGAATACATTATGTGCTTTATAGCAAAGGAATGTAATGGGTCTCATGTAATCTAAGCCCACATAAGAGTGTTTATTATGTTTTAACTGGCTTTGAGAATAGCACAGTCTACTCAGAGATCATGTGCCTTCAGAAGAGTCGAAAGAATGAACCGGTGAGGCACCTATATGGTTTGCATCATTTACATTTTATTTTGCACACGCAATGATGTGAATTAGTTGGAAATGTGCTAGATCCTTTTTTTGTAAACACGGCCATAAGGTTAAAGTTTTTTTTTTGCTGTTTTGAATTTCAACTAATAAAAACTATAATTTTAACATTCTCTCATCAAGTGCACTAAAGAGACGGCTGTGAAACAAAAAAGTGCAAGTAGACTCACAGGCCCCGGATTGGAAGGTGAGCACACACACCAGAGGTCCAGTGATTATGTGAAGACAGTTCAGAGGGCGTTTCCAGTTATGATCCTCTTTATCGGTGTCCACCACAGGAACTGTCAACAGTAATAGCACTTCCACAGGAACCTAACACAGTCAAACACACAGACAGGGCAGGAAAGGAGGGTTGACTGCAATCATTCTGACATGCATCACATTTTCACTAGTAAAACTAGTAACCAAAACGCCCCAAATTATACAAACATACATAATAAGTTCATCAATCAGACACTCAATCAGAGTTAAGTACTTGCTTTCTGGCACAGAATAAATTTAGAGATAAAACAAATCTTTGTGAATTAAATTCAATGTTTAATAGAATATCATATATGTGCCTCAGAACATGGCTTATTAAATCATGTGGTGATTGTGCACATTTTCACCTTGATAATTTTAAGGACTCTTCCAGGCCAGTGCTGTCTCCTCCAGGTCCTGCTGTCCACCGGATTAATGGCATTGAGGAAGATCTGAGTAGTTGATAGTGTGTAAGGCAGCAAAGGCTCATACTCTTCATCTGACACAGACATTTACACACACATTTAGCATACATGCAGTCTCAGACTTTTTTAAGCAGTCTAAAGTCAGGCAGATATTGATGGTTGAGTAACATTTAAGAGCCAGTAGAGCATACAATGCTAACATTGTATGGACAAAATATTCAAGCATAAGGAACACCAAACACTTTCACACCAAACAGAGCTTCCTCAAAGTGAGAGAAGCTTAAGTAACTCTTAATTGTCGCTATTACCCAAGTAACACACATTGCACGTTACTTGCACAAGTCAGTTTCTGAAACAATGTGGAGTGCAAAACAATGCAAGACAAAACCCACACATACATTCTGTAACTCATACTTTCATTTGAATGTAAGTTACCCACCATGTGCTTGAATGTTTCCACTTAGACTTTCCCTAGATGAATCAGTGGGCTGAATCTCTTCTAAAAGGCACAAAGAACAACACTTATTACTCCCTGCCCAGTGATGTGACTAACTTTATTAAAGCTTTAAAAGATCCTATGACATTGCTTGAGAAGTGCAGTTTTCTTTCCTACGTTGACATATTTTCTGTTGTAGCATGGCAATAGCAAATAGCTTAACCTTAGTGCAGTTCGTTCGTGCTTAACCACAAAAATTTGTGACTCCTCAATAAGTATTTGGAATCAAATATTGAATGTGCTGAGGATAAACATGTGCTGTTGCATTACCCTCTGCTCTGCCAGAGTTTTCGAATGAGCCATTTAGCTGGTGCTTCTTACGATTATAAATATATGCACTGACAACCACAGCCAAAACATATACAATATACAGCCCCAGATAGCCTGCAGAAGAGAATGTGGAGGGGGGCAGAGAAAAAAAGATGATGTATATATTAGACATATATATTTCTATTCAACAAAATCAAAATACAGGAAAGAACAAAGATACATGAAATATAAAAGATTGCAGAAATTAGGATGAACATGCAAAATAAAAACTGTGTAAAATCTATAAAAGAATGAAGATCATTTATTGCATAGATATGGTGAACAACGGTTATCAGACCCACGGTCTCTCCCAGGGTGATGTAGCCTTTATAGAGGATAGTGAAGGTCCAAAACACAGCCGCCATGTAGAATATAATATCACGCAAGAATGGACGTGATGCCGCAGTGAAAGGTTTAACCAGAGCAACACTCCCAGCAACAACTGTTGTCACGAAGATCCCAGCCCCTAGAAAAAACATTCCAGCACAGCATCAAATTATCCATAGTCATGAATTAATGTTAACAGTTATATGTTAATGGTACATCAATGCAAGATGAATATACTTCATCCAAACTCAGTCCATTGGCTGAGCATTTCAGAGTGCTGATCACTCACCAAACAATGCTCCAATAGCAAGGCCAGCAGTTTCAGGGTGAGAGAAAGCAGCCATGGCACTAAACACATCTGGAGCTCCATTTCCAAATGCCAGGAATGTCACTCCCTGTTTAACTCGGTCATCACGGAAAACAACGGTGAAAAAAAATGCACAAAAACATATTTCATGCTCCTTTACAGGAACCAAACCTTAAACCCATTCCACTTAGTCACACACACTCAGTCATGCACACATTTAATGACACAAGAAGCTTTACACGCTTTAAACTGCACAAATCACCACAGACCCTTCTCAGCCATGCACACACTCCTTTACACACACACACACATACACACATACACAGCATTAAATACACAGCATCAAATGCAGTTTGAGCTAACGTTAGTAAGTATGATTATTATTGACCACTAAGCTTTCCTGTAGCATTGTGTTAACAACACCAAGGGATCCCAGGGATTGCACATACTCAGAAACAATGTATAGTATAATGCAATGTAAGTCGCTTTGGATAAAAGCGTCTGCCAAATGCATTCATGTAAATGTAAATTGACTACTAATTTAAAAAGACAAGGGATTTAGCATGTCATGATATACTGCATTTCATGTGCAAAGTGCTGTGGTTGATGAGCACCAAAGAATATGAGATCTACAGTATAACTTCACAGCAGGTGTTACTGACCTCATTCAGCAAATAAGCACAGATGATCAGCATCAGCTGATGTGTGCATAAACACTCTGTCACGTTTTATTTAAAGGATACAGCCACATTATGAGTTAGTCCTAGTGTGGAGGAGATGGCAGAGAGGTTTGGGCAGAAACTACCAAACAAAAATTGCATTATTTAATACAGTACATTACACTGCATGTTACAGAACATACTAAATGCATTCTGTTGCTAGGTTTGGCGTTTCTTAGGGCAGACATTTAAAATGAATTCAGCAGTTTAATTACTGACTAACTGACTTCCTGATCTTTAAAAACGAGAACCTTGTAATTCACTAAATTAATGAAAGCCACTGTCTTAGTCACATGAGTAAATAGGGAAGTAAAACCTCAATACAGTGCTCATGAAGACCGGGTCATGGCCACGGGGTCAGCTGCACTGATATTGCTGATATCACAAAAAAAGGAACAGACTGTTGTGCTGTGATTATTACTGGCGTTGTATGCAATACACAGACAAAATGTTTTATGCACATGGGATCCAATTTGAACCTACAGTATAAACAAACCATCCCACAAACAGGTGAAAGACAGAGATTCTGTACTGATTATTACAGCTACACACAACCAGATCTTGACCTGCACATGATTCCGGCTGGCTAAATCACTATAGTTTAATGACTACAATTCAAGCTTTGTAACGTGTTAGCAAATATGAGCCGCATGTGTGGGTAATTACCTAATAACATTTAAAGCATTCTGACAAACACATACTTACAAGTCTGATGCAATCAGCCCAAGAACAAGGAACAAAATAATGAGCCACAAGACCTAATGAGAAAAGACAAAGAGGAAACACAAAAAAGAAAGTGAGTTTAGAAGTCCTTAGACACAAACCCACATGCCACTCGATTCTGTGGTATGTGCTGAATTGTTTAAAGGAAACAGAGTTGAATGTGTGCTTACATAGAGTGTGATGACTAGGGGCAGTAGTTGGGGTGGGAACAGGCAGAAGGTCACCCAAGGGTAGTTAATAAATCCTTCATCTGAAACACAATCCGGTGTGTTCTTCACAAACTCACATCTCTGACTGGCGGACAGGTTCATCACCACATCACACTGACGCACAGATCAACACATGCAACTTTACAGGCTTTGTTACCATTTATCACAAACAACATGTTAAGTAAATACATCCATGTTATTTAATTAATTTATGTTAATATGCTTTATTATAATTCTTAATCCTTACAATACATAAATGTCGTCCCGAAAAATAAATGTCTACTCAGCAATATGACTGAGCTATAATTGCCACTTTTGATGTTACATTATCATAAAAGCAAAAAGTCAGTAGGTGCACATCCTGTTGTAATATATATGAGATGTTGGTATGGTTTATTTACAGTAATAAATGATCCGACCTGACAGGAGAGGCGTGCGTGCAGGTGATCCAAATAAATACAGTAAAATGCTTTAATGATTATATTTTTGTGCAAACACAGAGGCGTTCTCACCTCGTCTCTATTGCGGTTCGATGCAACTGCCGTGGGTCTGTCTGATCTCCAGACATTCCCAACAGACATGCGGTGGGTGTTCGACTCATACAGCACAGAGTAAACAGATTCCTGGCAGCTGGCAGGATCCCACCACAGTAGACCAAAAATACAAAACGACACTAACAGCACAGCATGCATTTGTAGGCAGACACTGCTCCAACATTGCTTTCAAACTTCCTTTAGTTTAACACCATGTTTTGTCAACAGTTGTAATGGTTGCAGATCGGCAATAGCTTTCGAGTTGTTGTTGTGTTTTCCTCCAATGTGATAATCTCCATAAATTTGAAGGCTGTGAATCCGAATCTATAGTTTGACCTAAAATATCACGCGATCACACATTTACACCGTCTAAATAAAGAATCGATTAAATGGGAAGTGCATTGCATTGGTACATTCCAGTACTTCCTATAACGTAACGTGACGAGCAGCAGTTTGAGCGTTGTTATGCCCGTCCTCTATGGAACGCGGACGGGGCCAAAAGTCTTCAAATTAAACGCGTGAAATTTGGACGCGTCAACACGCACAGTTTGTACGCGTAAATACGAAGTATATGTTCGGGTGTCGCGTCAGACCGCACAACAGCCAATAGCGTTGCTCTATTTAGGATTTCATTTGCATTTGTGATGCGATGGCACGTGCTGTATAC